>JAJOZX010000119.1:147500-212500 GCA_023014485.1 Bathynomus jamesi
CTTCAAATATTTTGTTTACTCGTTCAAGCCTTACCACAGCTAAAAAATTTACTTATTTTCAAATATTGTGCAAAAATAATACAGCCTTCATAACATTTAATAATAATAATGTTAGCAGTTTTTGGGTATATAAACCCGTTCAAATTAATCCATTGTCATTCAGAAGCTAATTCAGAGGCTGAGCACTACCTGTACATTTTAACAGTAAAATTACAGTTGAAACTAGTTTTTACCTTATCCTTCGAGCCTTGCTCTCTTCAGAAAAACTTAGAAAACTTTCCGGATACGCTATAAGAAGAATCCGGAACCTTCAGCATTTAGATTGCAAATCTACCAGAGTCCTCCGAGCCACTATAGAAGAACTCGGAGAGTAACATAGAAGAAAAACCACTTCAAGGCACCTATCCGTTGCTTGCCTCCTAAACCAGAACCCCCGTCAATCCGAACCACCCCAGGGCCATAGACGGAGGGGTTAACATATATAATATGTATGTAATATGTATATGTGTATATATGTGTGTGTGTAATATGTATATATAATATGTATATAATGTGTATATATATATATATATGTATGTATATTGGTAATATAGATATATATATGTGTATGTGTCTAATATAAATAATATATATATATATATGTATATAATGTGAATATATATATATATATATGTATAAATTGTATATCTATATATATATAATATATATATATATTATATCATATATATATATGTAATATATATATATATATATATATATATATATATATATATGATACAGATATATGTAATATATATAATATGTATATGTGTAAATAGCTGGAATAGTAAATAGCTGGAATAGTTTGCCGGTAGAAGTAATTAGTAGCACGTCTATAAAAATGTTTAAAAGTCGATTGGACGCATATGTTGAGAGATTGTTATAGTTTAAAGTAGTAAAATTAAGGCTTTGTGGGGATAGATCCCACAGCTCAACACAAGTGTTGTGGGATATAGGGAGGCAGCATCTTGGTTAGGGACACTCTCTGTCCTTACACCCCATTTAAAGAGATTCCTCTGCCGAGGCGGTGCCCCCCATAGTACTGTGAGGTATTGAAAAACTCATGATCTTCACTTGCCCCACAAACACCTTAAATTGGAGACCCAAATGGGTGCCACACATTTCTACATTACTGTACAGTCTTTACAGCCACACCTACACTTTTCCTCCTAAGTATATATTGTAATGTATATGGTGGTAATTATGACTTGGTCCGCAATCAATATGGATCGTGACTTATTTTTGGTTGGATGGATACCGTAATGAAATTGACTGGATCCGTTTGGATCTGATATATTTGTATGTCGGTTATAAATAATATAGAGTGTAATATATTTGTGGATAGTAGTCCATTATGACTTGATCCTCTGGATCCGAGATTCTATATTTAGTTTTAAATCGATAAATTAATTAGTTTTTAAATTGATAATTATTTAGTTTAGTGAAAATTGGTCGTTGCCAATGTACAGGCAGTTTTTACATAATTTCTTATGTTCTTGTGGTTCGGAACGCACGTAAAATTGTAGGTCCCTCCGCCACCACGGAGGACATACCACAATACACAATTACGAACACAGTTAGGTAGACCAGCCACGAGTGAATCCTAGTGTCTTTGTTGGTCTGAAACATTATAACATATAATATATATATCTATATATATATAATATATATATATATCATATACAGTATATATATATATATATATGTATATATATATCTATATATCTATATGTATTATATTATATATATAATCATATATATAATCCGTATATATATATTATATATATATATATATATATATATACAGGGCGTCCCAAAAAATGTATACACACTTTAAATAATTATAAAGGCAGTGTTATTAAAATACATTTCATTTTCAAAATGTAATAGAATCTACAGACATTATTTAATTGTTTTGTCAACGCCTGTTTTCAAACTGACGTCCGTTCTGGTCCAGGCACTGCTGATAACGCGAAGCAATGGAATCGCAAACATCACGAAACATTTCGTTTGGTATTTGTGTGCATTCTCGTTCAATGGCTGCTCTCAATTCAGCGACTGTTGCAGGTTTTATAGCGTAGACTTTGTCTTTTAAGTATCCCCATAAAAAAAGTCTAGTGGTGTGAGGTCTGGTGAACGCGGAGGGTATTCTACGAAACCCCTTCGTCCAATCCACATCCACATCGTGCCAAGTACCACTCGCAATTCTCCACTCTTCGGTCCGGATCATCTTCATTAATAGCATGGACTAATCTTGGAATGTAACCTTTCCATTGACAGCGCTTCAAAATGCGTTGGACAGACGATTCTGAAATTCCTACCTCACGACTCGCTTGCCGCACAGATTTTCTTGGACTTTGGTGATACGTTTCCAGTACTCTTTCTTGCTTTGTGGGGCTTGTCGATGTCCGTGGTCTTCCGGAACGCTTCTTGTGGACATTCTGAACAGTTCCATCGGCTTCAAACTTATCTCTAATTCGAGTGATGGTAAGTCGCGTTGGTGGATCTGTTTGAAACTCCCTCCTAAACTGTCTTTGCACTTCAACTGCGTTTTCACACTTCCAGTAGCATTTTAGAATGAATTTCCTTTGTTCAAAGCTTAGTCTGACTGCCATTATTAATTCTAATGGGTTTAACTTGGAAAGAAAGAAACATCAATTGAGCTATCAGCTGTTAAAGTGTGTATACATTTTTTTGGGACGCCCTGTATATATATATCGTAAAGAACGACGCTTGTATAGGAGAATATTCCGCGCAAGATGAGAGAGAGAGAACGAAACAAATGAAAAAATGACGTAACCACCCGGGAATCGAACCCGGGATCTTCCGATTGCCGGTCAGATATGATAACCATTACACCATGGGCCTCACTCAATCAAATGCCGTAATTCCTCTACATACGCGCAGCAACCAATGCCCCAAGGGGGCACCTCCCGCATGCCGTACATTATATACATTTAAACTGCAAACACGCAGTATAATTAACGTAAAGAACGACGCTTGTATTTTTTCATTTGTTTCGTTCTCTCTCTCTCATCTTGCGCTGAATATTCTCCTATACAAGCGTCGTGTATTGTATACAAGACGTGTGGCAAACCACCAAACGTTTGCGCATTTGCATCGGCGACTGCGAGAAACTGGAACATTCCATGCAAACATGCATGACACTGGTCGGGAGAGAAACGTGCGCACTCCTGACATGGAAGAAGAAATCCTACGGCGATTTGAGGACAATGCAAGCGCAAGCATGCGAGGTGTTGCACGTATCCTCGGTGTGAACCACGACCTGGTCTGGAGAGTGTTGCACGAGCAGCAGTTACATCCGTTTCATCGTCAGAGAGTCCAGGCATTACAACCTCGGGATTACCCTCTTCGTGTGGAATTCGCACGCTGGTTTCTGCAGCAGACAGCGGTGCAGCCTAATTTTCGGGCTTATGTGCTGTTCTCAGATGAGGCCTGTTTCACACGTGAGGGTGTGTTTAACATGCACAATTCTCACGTGTGGGCGCACGCAAATCCACATGCTACACGGGTGCATGCTCATCCAGAACGGTTCGCCGTCAATGTTTGGGCGGGTATCGTCCATGGCAAGTTGATTGGGCCGTACCTGCTGCCTGCCCGACTCGACGGGCGGGTTTATCGGATATTTCTTGAAGAAACGTTGCCGGAACTGCTGGAAGATGTTCCCGTAGCTATTCGTAGACGAATGTGGTTTCAACACGACGGGGACCCAGCACACTCCAGCAACGATGTGCGGGATTATCTGAACGCCACTTTTGGGGACCGATGGATAGGCCGGGGTGGGCCCGTAGCCTGGCCACCGAGATCGCCCGATTTAACATGCCTCGATTTCTTCCTGTGGGGACACATGAAGAACCTCGTGTACGAGACTCCCATTTACTCAGAAGACCTCGTAGCAAGAATCGCTGACGCCGCTGGAACTGTTCCCGTCGGTCAATGCTTCGACGCTGTCGGGCATGCATTGATGCTACCGGTCGCAACTTTCAGCACCTTCTTTAAATAAACATGCCTTCTTTAAATAAACATGTTACGCGTACTACGTCCGATTTAAGAATGCCCGCGGCAAGCGCGAGTCTAGCCCACTTCACCTTTTAGCCAATTACAGCGGCGCCCTCTCGCGCCGAATGGTGACGTCAGCGGACATACACTTAAAGACGAAAAGGGTTTGTCTTGGTGTTGCCTATCCCCCATTACAATTTGTACAGAAAGTTTTCAAACACCCTGTGTGTATATATATATATATATATATATATATGTATATATGTTAACCCCTCCGTCTATGGCCCGGGTTGGTTCGAAGTCGACGGGGGTTCTAGTTAGGTGGCAGCAATGGATGTGTGACTTGTAGTAGTTTCCTTCTATATTACACTCCGAGTTCTTCTATAGCGGCTCGGAGGACTCTGGTAGACTTACTAAAGGTTCTGAAGATTCCGGACTTCTTATAGCGTATCCGGAAAGTTTAATGACTAAGTTCTTCTGAAGAGAGCAAGGCTCGAAGGATAAGATAAAGACTATCTTTTACTGTAATTTACTGCTAAAATGTACAGGTAGTGCTCAGCCTCTGAATTAGCTTCTTAATGACAATGGAAGATTTTTACTGGGGTTTATATACCCAAAAACTGCTAACATCGTTATTATTAAATGCTAAAAAGGCTGTATTATTTTTGCACAATATTCGAAAATAAAGTAAATTTTTAGCTGTGGTAAGGCTTGAACGAGTAAACAAAATATTTGAAGACGAAACCATATTTTTATCTTAAACCACGACTTTTCAGATCTGATGTTATCATGATCTGCCAAGTTAACTAAAAGTGGAAATCGGACTATGCATCTTTACACTAGAATATGCATATAAGTAAAATTTTAAGGTTTAAGATGGACAATTTAAATGCTTAGGCAAGACATGATCTCATCTTTTATAACGAAAGAGAATGTATACAAAATATGAACATTGCAAAGCTTAAGCAGGATTCCTTATTAAGCGAAATCTAAAAAAATTATTATGAGAGTTTAAAAAACAACAGGTCACCAATTATTTGGCAAAGTAGAAAACAAATCAAAATTTTTATCTAAACTCGCGTTGGGCGATTTTGGTCCTTATATAAAAATGAATGCACACACGTACATACATATGAGTATAGGTATTATATAAAGTTAAATATATAAGAATATACAGGATTATATAAATACATGAACCATATAACACATGAATTTTTAAAATGGATACTTTTTTCTAAAATGGATATAAGAACTATATAAATGAATACGAGAATTACATGAAGAATAAGATAGTATAGGAATATGGGAATTATTTATGGTTCATTTTTACAGGGCTCTCTCCTCTAGAACGATATTAATATAATAATGTAACATCATAACTAATACTAACTAGATGATAACTATGGGTTTTATAATACAAATTTATATACACAACATAAGTCGGGTGGTTAAGTCTAGTTCACGTGGTCTGGGTACGCCCTCTTGGTCTGGCATAAATAGTTTCATGTTGTTCCGTGTCTCTTGTTTCTTTGTTCCCAGAACGATCTTTTCACCACAAATATACCGAGGATAATAGCACATACAATAATAATGCTAACGGCAGATGTTGAGAAAATTGTAACAGGTTGTAATATTTGTAAGAGGTTGTTTTGGTTATCATCCGAAATTTTAAACCGACTCAATTGATCATTCCATTCAGGGGCATGTAGCTCCGGTAGGATGGTTACAGGTTTTATGGAGAGATTTAAGATCTCTATGACGGGTTTAAATTTAATTTGCGACGGGAAGGGGTATGAGTTATTAAAGATAACCTTGTACGGGTTGTATATTTGGAGGGTTTTTGAACGCAAGGAGCAACCAATTGGTAGCCGAATAACCACAGGGATTGTGATGAGGGAATAATTTGACGGACATTCGAGAGTAGCGGCAGTCCTGTTCGCGAGAGAAACCCAGATGTCTGGTCCAATTCGTAGTTGGACGGTTTTAGGGGAATAAAATTTTTTAAATGAACATACCGGGGCATGCCGGTCACGAATTAAGTCGATAAAGCAAGACCTAGTAGTTGGAAGAATAACTGGTTTGAGTGGAGGACAAACAAGTTGTTTATTTGGTTGCGGGAATCGGCAATGCCGGACGTCGCTATCTGACATCATAGAATAGGCTGACAGATCTTTGGTTAGGAAAAGGTAAGGTGGTACGGTGGGTAAATACAATCGATAGACATTAGAATTGTTTTGGTAGGGTGTTGGGAAAGGGTGAAATTTATATACGTCGTAAGTGAGGACATCGAAAAATGGTATAATTATGAGTTATGTGTAGGGGCGTGGTCCATGTACAGTCCAGGTGTATTCTAGAAATTGGGGGTAATTAGTGTGGTTGAGTGGGAATATGGGTGATAATTTTAATTGTGTCTGGGCGGTGTGAATCAAGGACTGAAGTGTTTCCCATGGTATTAGGGTGGAAAGAGTGATTTTTTCCATGGGCTAGCTGGGTTGCACGCAAAACCTTGGAATGAATCGTAGTTATTCGTTGTAAGTATTTATCGATTAGGGTTACTTGTAGGTTAATTATCTCTATTAATTCTAGATATCTTTTGTGTTCTTTGTATTGAGCTAACATGGATTCAAGGTATGTGAATCTGTCCGAAAGGGAGTGGAGGAAGCGATTGTTTTCGTGTAGTGACCTAATAGTTTGTTCTAACATGTGTCCATTATACTGTCGATTTCGCGCGAAGAGATTCAATTTGAATTCGATTCTTTTAATATCTTCTTCGGTTGCTAATCCGAATAAACATTTGAACAGTTTCCCTCCTATATCTATCAGTCCCCGTTTACTTCTTTGGTTAAAGTTTTCTGAGTTTTTAGTTTCAGTTTGTATCCATGGTAAGGCTAATATTTCTGATAGGGCGCGTGCTGTAGTTTGGATATTTTCGAGGGTATTTTCTAACAGAACGCGACTAATCTGATCTTTTCCTTGGAAAGAATTCTGGACTTTACTTTCAAACGTTTTTAATTGGGTTTGTATCTGAAGGAGATTGATTTTAATTCTAGCAGGGGGTTGCAAATTTATATAAAGGTCTGCGTGCCCTTTCAAAAATTTACCTTCTGCAAGTTTTTCTATAACAACTCCGGTAGAAATTTTAATGCTAGGGCTACAAGAGTAAATAATTTGGAAAATTATAAGGGGACAATTTTATTCATTTCTACGCCTTAGGTTATACGGAGCTGGGGGTGGCTGTGTGGATACTTGTGTTTGTGGGCGAAGGGGTCGGCCTCGTTTTGGTGGCAATGCGGGTCGACCATTAAGCTCGGATTCTGAGCGGGTTCGTTTCTTATGTGAAGGTTCTAGTTCACGTGGGTGATGCATTTGCGGGCGGTATGTAGGGTCCGTGCGTCGATCATCAATCGGTGAGGGTGGTGACAGAGGAGATGGTGGAGTTGGAGGAGATGGTGGAGTTCCACTGAGTGATCCTCTCGAAGGGGTTTCTCCAGGGTCTGGGGCCTCCTCTTGTTCAGAGATTGCCTCGAGTACTGGTGGTATTACGAGGTACCAATCTTGGTCATGGGTAGCAGTTCCCGCGGTGACCACTTCAGTTTTTTGATCCCTGCCCGATTTGTTAATACCTTGACCTTTTGAAGGATAGGCGGCTCGAACGCCTGGCAGCTGTTTTTTGGGAAGGTGTTGTTCGGAAGCTATCTTCAAATTGTCAGCGTGAATGATCTTTAGTTTGGAATGATCCCGGAGGTCGAGGATTTCATAACGATTTTTTCCAAGGTTTTTCATAATCCTATATGGGCCATCCCATTTCGGGTATAATTTGCGATGAGAACCTGGCGGTTTCACGCTCTTCGGATAACATCGCATGCCGACGATTATAGTCCGTTGACGGGGATGACGCCTATGTTGCTCTTGCTCCATCTGTTGGTTTCGTTGGTCGAGGGCATAGCGGATTATGTCAAAAATCTTGAAAGATCGTTCAGCTAGTTGCTGATTTGCTTCTGCCATTTCGGAAGATGTTAGAACTGCCGGGTCGGTTTGGTCGGGCAAATCAAAAGGTAGACGCTTGTCGTAGTGATAGAGGACGAAATGAGGGGTGTCCCCGATGGACACATTATAGCCATTGTTGATGGCTGTTTGTACCATGGGAAGGGAATCATCCCATGTACGGGAGGATGCATCGACAACGTGGCGCAGGGCTTCTAAGATCTTTCGATTGTGCCTTTCCACTAAGCCGTTTGCCTGCGGATGGTATGCCACAATGTGTGTATTTGTAATTTTACACATGTTACAGAGTGACTCGAACAGTTTGGAAGTGAAACTAAGGGCGTTATCCGAGATTAGGATGGAAGGAGTGGTATGATTTTGGATGACGCGTTCCACTAGGGCTCTTACCACAGTTTCCGAGGTCTGGTCTGGAATGGCGGCTACTTCGCTGTAACGCGAGAAGTGGTCCGTAAACACAATGATGTACTGATTTCCCCTTGATGTTTTGGGAAATGGTCCCAGTATATCCATTCCAGTTCTTTGCCAGGGCCTTTGGCATACTGGATATTTATGCATCGGAGCTGTGGATGGTACGTTGCCCTTGTGTTTTAAACACGACGGACATTCGGCGATGTATTCTTGTACTTTTCTGTTCATCTCGGGAAAGTGGTATCGCTCCAAAAGACTCTTGATGGTGCGATCCGGCCCCATGTGTCCATACAAAGGTGAGTCGTGACAAAGTCCAGTGGCTATATCGACGAGATCCTTTGGTATCTCCACGAGGTCGTTTCCATCTTCGTTCCTGAAATGTACGAGCCCATCTTTGAGGTTGTACTGTTCTTTTACCTTCGGTGGTTCCTTTTGTTCCAGGCGCGCCCGAAGGTTTTGGGTGTGTTGGTCCTGTTGTTGGGAGTATTGCAGACACTCGTGGTCGAACACCTGAAGAATTCCTATTTTATTCACTTGGGCGTCGGACTTGAGTCTCGACAATCTGTCTGGAATAACGAAGTTTTCCCGGTTTGTATACGATTTTTGCCGCAAAGTCCTGAATCAACAGAGCCCATCTACTCAATCGTCCTTCAAGTAGCTTGTCCTTGAAGAGGTACGTGAGTGGCTTATGATCAGTCTTGATGGTTACATCGTAGCCATAGACGATATTTCGGAATTTTTTCAAAGCCCAATATACCGCTAGGGCCTCTCGGTCCGTAGTGGAATAATTCCGTTGAGGTGCAGAGAGAAGTTGACTGGCATAAGCAATGGGTAATTCCACACCGTCTACGTCCTGTAACAGGACGGCTCCTAGTCCATAGGAGGAAGCATCTGTGGCTCTAATGAAGGGTCTTGTGTAATCAGGATATTGTAAAATGGGATGACAGGTTAGTTTATTAATTAAAGTTTCAAAGGCATGTTGGTGATCGGATTCCCAGTTAAATTTCGAATTTTTCTGGAACAAATTAGTAATGGTGTTTAGCAATATTTGAAAATTGGGGGATAAAGTTCCGATAGAATCTGACAAAACCAATAAATGCACGGGCGTCGTCGATGGTTTTGGGTACAGGGTACCTTTCCAGGGCTTCGAGTTTGGCTGGATCAGGTTTAATTCCTGTGGACGAGAGTAGGAATCCTAGGTATACCAGGGATTCTTGTAAAAAATTGCACTTTGCAAGCTTCAGTTTAAGGCAGTGGTGGCCAACCATTTTTTGATGCGTGCCATTTTTAGGTTAGGTTTAATTCGGATGCGCCAAAAAAAAATTTGTGAAAAAATTACTAATAACTTGTAAGTAAAAATAAAAATATATAATATTTACCTTAAATAGAAATATGTATAATGTGAAAAATATTTACCTTAATGAGATTTTTGATGTTGCTCCGACTTTACCAACTTCAAAATATTTGGATGTAAGTCTGTTGTAGCAAGCTGCAGTAAATTTTTTAGATTAGAATCAGTGAGTCGGGATCTTTGTTTCGATTTTATCAATTTCATAGACGAAAAGGCTTGTTAACTGCTTAAATCTTTGATTTTTAATATTTAGTGTTAGAAGTGAAAATTTAGCACAATTCATAGTAGGCCTCGATGCGCCACTTCAAAGTACTTGATGCGCCACCTTTGGCGCAATGCGCCGCGGTTGGCCACCACTGGTTTAAGGTGTGCTTTTCTCAAGTGTGATAGCACATTCTGAAGGCGTTGAAAGTGTGTTTTTATGTCCGAACTATAGACGATAATATCGTCAAGATAAACGAGAGCTTCGACACCTAATAGGTCGGAAAGGACTATATTCATCAACCTAGAGAAATTAGCAGGCCCATTTCGGACTCCGAAAGGTAAAACCTGGAATCCGTAATGGCCTCGGTTAGTGGAGAAAGCAGTCAATGCCCGCGATTCGGGACTGACCTCCATTTGCTAATAACCCGATGCTAAATCGAGCGATGAAAAAAAGTTCGCTTTCCCTACGTTCAGAATTGTTTCCTGCATGTTTGGAATCGGGAAACGGTCTGGGATGGTAATGTTGTTCAGGCGTCTAAAATCTATACAAGGGCGAGATGTTCCGTCCTTTTTGGAGACGAGAATCATAGGAGCGGACCAGGGACTAGCTGAAGGCTGAATGACATCCTGCTCCAACATGTCCTTGATGTGTTCCTCAATAGTGACTAATTGGGAATGTGGAACCCGATAGGGAGGAATGAAAATGGGTTTGGAATTGGGTTCCAACTTGATTTCAAAAGGGACCAAATTAGTTCGGCCCAGAGGATCTCCTTTTAGGGCAATCACATCTCTATTTCTTATCAGGAAATCGAGAAGTGATTCCATTAGTTTGGGATCCTGTAAAGCTGGTGACTCCTGAAGGGAGTGCTCCAGACATTTCTTATATTCTTCTTTTAATACTGAAGGATTTAACTCTAAGGAACTGGAAACACGATTTATCATACTGATGGGGAAATCTGAATCTACTTCTACTGTGGAAACAGTTCCTATTTTCTGATTTGAAGTTAATTCTATAGGACTTTTTCCTTTGTTTAAACAAACAACAGGGATAGCTGAATTCTGACTCTGACTAAGGACTTGGGCAATAAGAACATCTCTTTTGAAATTACTTTTCTCTGTAATCAGAGTACGCTCTGACTCTAATAATTTTCCTTGACTGTCAACTACTTTTGCTAGGAAACAAATCTTCTCATAAGGTGCTACTGTTATATGCTCGGTAGGGCATATGAAAAATTGTGAATCTGACTCTGGTTCGGCGACTAAAATTTGCCTTATTGGCTGAACTGAAGCTGGCTGACTGGAAACTGGCTGACTGGAAACTGACTGACTGGAAACTGACTGACTGGAAACTGACTGACTGGAAACTGACTGTGTTGATCCAACTGGATTCAACAACTGGAACTGATTACCCTGGGGTCTGATTTCTGGAGCGGTTGTCCCTCTGGATGCAACCGGCTGACTTGAACTGCTATCAAGTGGAGGGGGTTTCCTATTTCTTTCGGAAATCTGAACTGAACTAATTCTATTAGCATTAAGCTGTCTGTCATTCTCACGGAGATGGTGTGTCCTATTTCGACACTTTACTAACTTTCCGGCTGGGTAAATCTCCCATTGATTCCGGTTAAAAAAATCCATACCTAGTAGGATATCTGTCTGAAAGGTGGCGACTGTGTCCACTATACAACATTTCGCGGGGTATACCGCGTTTCCAACTTCTAAATATAACTCAATTTCTCCGTATGTAGGTATGGGTGTGCCCGTAACTCCTCTGAGTTGGCAGGATGGTGCCTTAAGTTCATATTTGTAATTTGTATCTCTAGTAATTCATCTACACATTGTTTCTTAATTAACGTCGCGTGTGCTCCTGTATCTAGGAGAGCAGTTAAATCTTGGTTATCGGTGCTACAATTTATTATTAAATCTAGGAGGTCCGCACCTATTATCCTGATGGGGAGTTTGTGTGCGTATCTGGGTCATTACTGTAATTTAGGAGGGAGGAGGTTGAACTGCCGCCTCCAATGTAGGGTCTAAAAAAGGGCTCGAATGGTCTTCTATGGGAGGACCTGGGTCATATTCTACGGGATTACATACGCTGGAGGGTGTTCTTGAAAACTGTACTCTGGGGAAAATGATTCCTCCACGGGTACTTCTACGTACCGAACTAGTTGACCTTGCTGGTTGTACTGAGGTTTGTACATGGGGTAAGAGTGTGGTTGACCCTGTGGTCGTAATCTATTGGGTTGGTAGTTCGACTGAGGCTGGGAATGGACTGGTTTCTGGGGATTGGATGACTTTTGGGATACGTTTTGGGAACGTGGGTGGTTTGGTTTCTGAAAGTGGGGTCTATACCCTGCAGGGGCTTTATCAGCACACTTTTGGCGATCGCCACGGCGATGACCATGTTCGTGACAGTGGGAGCAATAAGAGGGATAATTACACTGACTTATCATGTGCCCAAAGCTATCGCAGTTAAAACACTGTGGAGGAGGGCGTGTATTCTGGGTTTGGGGGGCTTGTTTCTGGGGTGTTCCCTGCATTGGCCTCGATTTATAGGGTTGTTGTTGTTGCTGTTGTGGCTGCTGCTGCTGAATGTAATGTACAGGGGTTTCTCTACCCTTTCGGTAGTTCTGGTTTGCTAAATCGGGGTAATGTTCCCGTGTTTTGTTTATGGCTACACTTACAGGTTTGTCAACATTTAAAAACTCCTGAAACTTTTTTTTAGGTGCTCCGGGTAGGTTTTGGTAAATGGTTGTTACTATTAGATTTCTTTGTTTCGAAGTGAAAGTTATGCCACATGCATTTTCTGCGGCACGGAGGGCTTCTCCTACAAGTTTATGTGTACGTGTAATAAAATTGTTTAAATCTTCGTGTTCCTCTTTCTTCCATTTAGCTTGGAAGACTGCTTCTAACGTGGCTAAGGGTTGTGCAAGTGTTATTTCTTTAAAAAATTCTAATAAGTTTTGTTTAAAATCGTCCCATGTTGTAGCTTCGCTAATTGATGGGACGTAGGTGACTGTGTCATGAGCATTCCCTTCTTTAGGGTCGATAAATCTTTTTGCTTCCCTAATTTTTATATCATCATCGGTAATGTTTTCGCGTAAGAAATGTTGCTCTAAAGATTCAATCCAAGGTCTTACGCGTGGTTCAACAAAGCGATTATCTATGGTCCCCTTAAAAATTAAAACAGTATGAGGAAGGTTTACTAGTCTGCCTAAGTTAATGTATGCTGGGGCGGGGGTTTGAGACTGAGACATATTGGCTTGTTCTGGATCTGAAGTTTGTGTGTTTGGGAGTATGTTTGAAGGGCGCGGGGTAGGTGGAAAAATGGGTGTAGGTAAATTTTCGATGTCAGAAAGCGCACCGTCTGAATCGCTCATATGTGAAGGTACTTATTAATGTGTTCTAATTAGGTCTGCTTGACCGATCTTAATTTATGGAATGATCACTTAAGGGGTTTTCCTAACTACACTATCTAAAAAAATAAATGCACAACAATTTGCCTAACTAGGGGAAAATTTGAAAAGATTGCAAACAAAATAATAAAAAAAATGTAAACAAGATTATCCTGGTACTATGTTTGGTACATTAAATAAAATTATACTATACTAACTAGAATAGTAAAATAACTGTGAAAATAACTGTGACAATAACTTGTGACAATAATTCTGTGAAAATACTGTTTTCAATAAAAAAAATGTATCACTGGTGTCTGAAGTGTTCACTGTGTTTTGTGTTAATTCTGGCTCAATACTAAATATTAACTGTTAATAATACTGACTTTTCAAATGTTTAGATTATTTTAAAAAAGAGTTTTGTACTTAACAAGATTCCTACGGCGAAATCCTTAGAGACGTGTCCTGAAGACGTGTCTTGCTGGCCACTTGTTCTTGGATGAAAACTAGGCGTGGAGAACTTGGAGTCGTGACGCACCGGTTCAAGGGTGGATGTGACGAACTAGAAGTCGTGACACGCCGGTCAACTGGGTGTTGGTTCTGGTTCCAGGGTCTGGAAGACTGGAAGAATCCTGGATGCAGAAGTTGTCAGTGTGAAGATCCTGGTTAAAGGGTCGCCAGTTGTTAACCCCTCCGTCTATGGCCCGGGTTGGTTCGAAGTCGACGGGGGTTCTAGTTAGGTGGCAGCAACGGATGTGTGACTTGCAGTAGTTTTCTTCTATATTACTCTCCGAGTTCTTCTATAGTGGCTCGGAGGACTCTGATAGACTTACTAAAAATGCTGAAGGTTCCGGACTCTTCTTATAGCGTATCCGGAAAGTTTAATGACTAAGTTCTTCTGAAGAGAGCAAGGCTCGAAGGATAAGATAAAACTATCTTTACTGTAATTTACTGCTAAAATGTACAGGTAGTGCTCAGCCTCTGAATTAGCTTCTGAATGACAATGGAAGATTTTTACTGGGTTTATATACCCAAAAACTGCTAACATCATTATTATTAAATGCTAAAAAGGCTGTATTATTTTTGCACAATATTCGAAAATAAAGTAAATTTTTAGCTGTGGTAAGGCTTGAACGAGTAAACAAAATATTTGAAGACGAAACCATATTTTTATCTTAAACCGCGACTTTTCAGATCTGATGTTATCATGATCTGCCAAGTTAACTAAAAGTGGAAATCGGACTATGCATCTTTACACTAAAATATGCATATGAGTAAAATTTTAAGGTTTAAGATGTACAATTTTAATGCTTAGGCAAGACATGATCTCATCTTTTATAACGAAAGAGAATGTATACAAAATATGAACATTGCAAAGCTTAAGCAGGATTCCTTATTAAGCGAAATCTAAAAAAATGATTATGAGATTTTAAAAAACAACAGGTCACCAATTATTTGGCAAAGTAGAAAGCAAATCAAAAATTTTATCCAAACTCGCGTTGGGCGATTTTGGTCCTTATGTAAAAATGAATACACACACGTACATACATATGAGTATAGGCATTATATAAAGTTAAATATATAAGAATATACAGGATTATATAAATACATGAACCATATAACACATGAATTTTTAAAATGGATACTTTTTTTAAAATGGATACAAGAACTATATAAATGAATACAAGAATTACATGAAGAATAAGATAGTATAGGAATATGGGAATTATTTATGGTTCATTTTTACATATATATATATATATATATATATATATATATATATATATACATATATATATATATATATATATATATATATATATATATACAGGGTGTTTCAAAAGTCACTCATTATTTTTAAAATTTTATTAAAATAGCAATTACAAGAGGAACCAAATGACAATTTGGTTGCTGAGTCTACGATTCATGAGAATTTTGGTGGCATTAAACTTGGCTTCATAAGTCTACTGGAAAGTCACTGGTACACCTCAACGTGGGCACCGTCTTTTTCGAACAAGCGAGCCACCGTTTTACGCATTCTTGGCCGACATTGGACAACATTTCGGGAGTAACAGAAGCACACGCATTCCTGATCCGTTCTTCTAGTGTGGGGAGGACTCGCGGCTTGGTGGCGTACACTTTGCTCTTAATGTAGCCCCACAAAAGAAGTCGCATGGGGTAAGATCAGGCGAGCGAGCAGCCCATTCGATGGGACCACGGCGACCAATCCACCGATCCGGGAACTGCTTATTCAGAAATGAGCGAACCTCACGCGAGTAATGAGCAGGGGCACCGTCTTGCTGGAAAATGACTTCTTGCATGTCAGCTACAGCTGACAGTTGGGGGATGCAGAACTCCTGAAGCATACGTAGGTAATTGTCTCCGTTGACGTTCACGGAATTTCCATCTTGATCCCGGAAGAAGAACGGACCAATCAGCCCAGCTGAGGAGATGGCACACCAGACGACCAATTTCAGCGTGTCCCTTTCATGTTCACGGATCTCCGCAGGATTGTAAGTTCCCCAGATGCGGGTGTTGTGCCGATTGACGCGACCAGAAAGGTGGAAGAGAGCTTCGTCGCTGAACCACATGTGCTCCAGGATCGATGGGTCTCTTTCGTAGTGATGCAGCAGTGTCTCACACATCTCCACCCGGCAATCGTAGTCTTGAGGTTCCAGCTTCTGAACCACCTGGATCTTGTACGGATACAGCTTGAGACCACGCCGCAAAATCCGTTGGATAGATGTCGCGCTGATGTTCAGTTCCGCAGCAGCTCGCCGAATGGACTTTCCTTGACTCTGAGTAAACGCCTCACGGACAGTTTCGACATTCTCCTCACTCCGCCCACTTCGAGGTCTTCCTGATCGAGGTTTGTCCTTTACGGATCCGGTCTCCATAAACTTCCGGTGGGTGGCGACGATGGTGTTCCTATCCGGTGCATAATGCTGTCCGTAGACTGCCCGGAATCGTCGCTGCACTTCGACCACAGATTGAGAAACCTCCTGCCATGCAGCGATTTTACACCTCTGCTCTAGAGTCAGCATGGTAGCAGAAGAAAACGGAGCAAAACTTCAAATGTAGACTCAAAAAAATTCTCAACTACTGAGTAAGAGTTTACCATAAGATGAACGTCGTTGGTCGATTAGCTGCAAAGAAAATTGAAAATCAAATTAGTGAGGGACTTTTGAAACACCCGGTATATATATATATATATATATATATATACGTATATATATATATATATATATATATATACATATATACATATATATATATATATATATATACATATATATATATATATATATATATATATATATATATATATATATATATATATATATACTAAGTGAGATTTATCCTAATGTTTATGTTGCACTTCGAATATTATTAACCATCCCAGTTACTGTTGCTTCGGCTGAAAGAAGTTTCTCGCGTCTCAAACTTATTAAAACATATTTGCTTTCCACCATGTCTCAAGCGAGATTGCAATCATTAGCTATGTTATCAACAGAAAACGATATAACAAATTCATTAGATTATTCTCAATTAATTGAAGAGTTTAGCTCGAAGAAAAGTAGAAAAGCATTGCTGTAATATTCAAGGAGCTTCTGAACCAAATATTAAAGCATTAATATTTAGCCTGATAAGTCGATCGCTCACTATTATAAAAAATGAAATGTCAACATCTCTCATACATCACATATGAAAAACGTTTGTATACTATGGAAAGTCATTACCTATAATATTATATAAATCTTAGAAATCATTGTCTTATATTTTCGATACAAATCTTGATTCATATTATAATTTATACTTATTTGTATGGTTTATTTATATTTCTTATACAATTTCCATGCGTGATTATTTTGGTTTGGATTAATTTTTAAGTGCTGGCATAGTTCTGTCTATGCGGGATTCTAATATTGCTAGTATAGTACCGATAATTAAGTTCATATTTTCATATATATAGGCCTAGGGCCTCGCAATTTCTAGATCTGCCTAGGGCCTCGCAACTTCTAGATCCGGCCCTGTAATATATATATATAGTATAAATATATATATATATATATATATATATATATATATATATATATATATATATATATATATATAACTGCAATGACGGGCAGTATATAAATGAATAGAAACGACATAAGTGTTAAGGAACGTTTCTGCACACGAGGAGGAGAGATAACGAATAAATGAAAAATGAGGCGAACCGCCCGGGAATCGAACCCAGGGCCTTCCAATTGCCGGTTGGACGCGCTACCATTATGCTACGGTCCTCGCTTAATCACAAATTGAAATTCTCCCACATAGGGCAGAAACCAATGCCCTGAGAGGGCACCATCGCAAATCGTGAATATGCGCATATAACTGCAATGACCGCGCAGTATATAGCATAATGGTAGCGCGTCCAACCGGCAATTGGAAGGCCCTGGGTTCGATTCCCGGGCGGTTCGCCTCATTTTTCATTTATTCGTTATCTCTCCTCCTCGTGTGCAGAAACGTTCCTTAACACTTATGTCGTTTCTATTCATATATATATATATATATATATATATATATATATATATAGTGTGTATATACACACACACATATATATATATATATATATATATATATATATATAGTATATATATAGTATATATATAGTTTAGTTTTAAATCGATAATTAATTAGTTTTAAATTGATAATTAATTAGTTATGCAAAAATTGGTCGTTGCCAATGTACAGGCAGTTTTTGCATAAATTTCTTATGTTCTTGTGGTTCGGAACCCACGTAAAATTGTAGGTCCCCTCCGCCACCACGGAGGACATACACAATTACGAACACAGTTAGGTGGACCAACCATGAGTGGATCCTAGGGTCTTTGTTGGTCTGTAACATTATAACATTATAACATATATATATATATAATATTTAGGAGAAATCCAATGACAAGGAGAAATGTAAATGCCATGAAAAGTCTTCTTTAATGCGCAACGTTTCGAGCAATACGCTCATCTTCAGGCTGTTTAATAACAATGTGAAATTAAAATCAATATTGAATCAAAAACAAAACAGAAAATTTCTATAAACTATTCATACAGACAAATTTTAAAAGACTGAGAAAAGAGGGTTAAATTCAAAGTTATACAGATTTACATATAAAAATTAAGAAGCTATTTTTAAATACATATAGTAAATGTGAAATTAATACACTGGAAAAATTAACAATAGTACACTGGAATAATGAAACTAACTAACCTTTCACTGCAGTTTCCGAGGCTAACTAATTTGAGCAGAGGCAAGACGGGAAAAAACAAGAGATGGCGAGGGCGATTGGGGAAGGGGGGATTATAAGGAATTGGGGAAGGAGGAGGGATCATAGCAAATTGAGGGGGACGGCAGGTGAGTCAACATTTAGACTGGGGGACAATGTTTTAATGAAAAGCGATTCCAAAATTCTTAGTGAGTTGGGACAAGTATTACAACCAAGAATTTTAAAATTGTCTAAAGTGACATCAGTTTTACATTTTATGCTGTGTTCGCGAATACTCGAAACTTCTTTAGTTTTTAAAATTTTACCTGTTCGGCCACTTATTCCCATATGCGAATAAAATCTAGCCCTGAGAGAGCGAACAGTGCTGCCAATGTAATTCCCAAGGAGACACCTAGGGCAGGTAAATAAATATACAACACCGCTACGCAACGAGTCAGGGGTTCGATCCTTCGCTGAGAAAAAGCTACCTAAAGACGTTTATTAATAAATATGATGCGGAAATCAGTATGATAAAAAAATTTCCTTAACAATTTTGTAAATTTAAGCTTAAATTCCTTATTCAAAGGACCCATTTCAGGTACCAAGAAATATTTTATATCCTTCGGCACTGTAATACATGGAAGTTGAGGGCTATAAACATTATTTAAGAAGGATCTAATTAGTTTGTCTACATATTGAACAGGAAAACTATTATTAGTAAAGTATGATCTTAGATTATTAAATTCATCATTAAGTAAGGTAAAACTAGAGGTCAAATTATATCCTCTGAACAGGAGAGTTTTAATACAAGACATCTTATAGTTGAAATCAGTAAAACTAAAAAAATTCATGCCCAAACCAGTGAAAGTGGGTTTCCTGTAAACTGATGTAGTAATAGAATCACCGTTTTTCGAAATTAAAAGATCTAAGAAGGGGAGGGAGCCATTTCGAAAAACGGTGATTCTATTACTACATCAGTTTACAGGAAACCCACTTTCACTGGTTTGGGCATGAATTTTTTTAGTTTTACTGATTTCAACTATAAGATGTCTTGTATTAAAACTCTCCTGTTCAGAGGATATAATTTGACCTCTAGTTTTACCTTACTTAATGATGAATTTAATAATCTAAGATCATACTTTACTAATAATAGTTTTCCTGTTCAATATGTAGACAAACTAATTAGATCCTTCTTAAATAATGTTTATAGCCCTCATCTTCCATGTATTACAGTGCCGAAGGATATAAAATATTTCTTGGTACCTGAAATGGGTCCTTTGAATAAGGAATTTAAGCGTAAATTTACAAAATTGTTAAGGAAATTTTTTTATCATACTGATTTCCGCATCATATTTATTAATAAAACGTCTTTAGGTAGCTTTTTCTCAGCGAAGGATCGAACCCCTGACTCGTTGCGTAGCGGTGTTGTATATTTATTTACCTGCCCTAGGTGTCTCCTTGGGAATTACATTGGCAGCACTGTTCGCTCTCTCAGGGCTAGATTTTATTCGCATATGGGAATAAGTGGCCGAACAGGTAAAATTTTAAAAACTAAAGAAGTTTCGAGTATTCGCGAACACAGCATAAAATGTAAAACTGATGTCACTTTAGACAATTTTAAAATTCTTGGTTGTAATACTTGTCCCAACTCACTAAGAATTTTGGAATCGCTTTTCATTAAAACATTGTCCCCCAGTCTAAATGTTGACTCATCTGCCGTCCCCCTCAATTTGCTATGATCCTCCTCCTTCCCCAATTCCTTATAATCCCCCCTTCCCCAATCGCCCTCGCCATCTCTTGTTTTTCCCGTCTTGCCTCTGCTCAAATTAGTTAGCCTCGGAAACTGCAGTGAAAGGTTAGTTAGTTTCATTATTCCAGTGTACTATTGTTAATTTTTCCAGTGTATTAATTTCACATTTACTATATGTATTTAAAAATAGCTTCTTAATTTTTATATGTAAATCTGTATAACTTAGAATTTAACCCTCTTTTCTCAGTCTTTTAAAATTTGTCTGTATGAATAGTTTATAGAAATTTTCTGTTTTGTTTTTCATTCAATATTGATTTTAATTTCACATTGTTATTAAACAGCCTGAAGATGAGCGTATTGCTCGAAACGTTGCGCATTAAAGAAGACTTTTCATGGCATTTACATTTCTCCTTGTCATTGGATTTCTCCTAAATATTAAATTAAAGCTCTGTAGAAGCAACCCGCATGATTATATTATATATATATATATATATATATATATATATACAGTGTATAATATATATATATATATATATATATATATATATATATATATATATATGCAGTATATATATATATATATATATACAGTATATATACAGGGTGGGCCGAAAGTCTGGATCCATAGGAAAATATTTATTTTAATACGTAAATTACAACAAATGGTAAATACTTAAAATGAATATCAACTTTAACTCGTAAATGCGTATCCGTGATACTGTACAGTGGTTCGTACTCCAGTATAAACAACAAATTATAACAAATGCTCAAATTGGCGGCCTCTGACATCGAGACACTTAGGGATGGAATTTATGATTTTTAATAATTCTTCGAATTGACGTTCTCGAGATTCGTGTTTCATTTGATAATTAATCTTCTTGTTGACTTTACTGGACTATTCGTTAAAGTTTCACATACTATTGCAGAGGTATTTTCATCAGTTGCAGTTTTTGGACGACCAGAACGCCGTCGATCATGTACACTTCCTGTTTCTTTGAAACGTTTAAACAACTTGCCAACAGTCGCATGTGTTACTGGATGCTTATCAGGATGATTTCTATTGAATTCGGTACCAACTTCTCTGTGTGTAGCGCCCTGTCTTGCGTACATGAGCACAAGTTCTACCCGGTCTTCTGTTGTTAGATTCGAAGCCATTTGTGGGCTGAAATAAAAAAAGTATTTGAGTATTTATACTGGAGTACGAACTACTGTACAGTATCACGGAATATATATATATATATATTATATATATATATATAAAGAACGACGCTTGTAGAAGAACGTTCCGCACAAGATGAGGAGGAAGAACGAACAAATGAAAAATGAGGTTACCACCCGGGAATCGAACCCGGGTTCGATTCCCGGGTGGTAACCTCATTTTTCATTTGTTCGTTCTTCCTCCTCATCTTGTGCGGAACGTTCTTCTACACAAGCGTCGTTCTTTACATTAATTATACTGTGTGTTGTTTGCAGTTAAAATGTATATATATATATATATATATATATATAATATATATATATATATATATATATATTTATATTTTATTTATATATATATATATATTATATATATATATATATATATATTATATATATATATATAATAAAACACCAATTCTTATTACAAAAAATATGCAATGGTTGAGAATGGTTTACTAAATAGTTTATCATACAAAATGTTCACAATTTGCCATAGATTAACATAATGGCGCAGTTCTACTCAGTTCATAGTCAGTATTCGGTCCATCCTCCATTATTTTCTATTACATCTTGTCATCTGTGAGGCATAGATGTAATATGGTTATATGTATGATGTGTGGGTTCCTTCGGAACATCTCCCACTCAGCCACAGCGTGATCCAGCAGCTGGTGGCTGGTCCGCTCCTGCCAGGCTCCCACGAGTTCACCACATTCCCCAACACGTTCTCAATGGGGTTGAGGTCACACCCCTTACTCGGCCAGTCCAGTAGTTCCAGATTTCGCTGCTCCTCGAACCACCTTCTAACAACCCTGGCGGTATGGATGGGAGAGTTGTCAAGCAAATGGATTTTAAATATTAAAAGTAGAATTATATCTCATTCATACGCTTCATCAGTAACCCACTATTCGAGATAGGTTTTAACCCTTATGTATTAGGGGTTTCTCTCAGCTAAATGTAATTGTGCGCCGTTATACAAATAATACAGTTTGCAGTTATCCAGAATAAAATCCTACGATCTTTTTCTTAACAAGTGAGAGGAAACGCTGTAAAAGGTTGAAATTTTTTATCTTTTAAAACGGTGCCCATTAGAGTTCATAGAATGACGTCATATATATATATATATATATATATATATATTTTAGGGTGTCACTTATTTTTCAATTTTTAAGTGTCCGTGCTCTGACCTCATCAAAGTATGCCATATGATGTAAAAGCTCTGTGTACAAAGTTTTATTGAGATATTTTAATATTTAGAGGTCGCTCAACGGCTTCGAATTATTGGATACGAGATTCTCAGAAAATGTGAATATAAACAATTTCCAATTGTATTTAAACAATTTATTATGTTCCAACATTAGCAGGAAGTGCACAATAGGGTGGATCACTTTTCACTTTTTTTTAAAAATTATAGCTGGTCAAAGTTTTTCCCATGATTTGGTTCAGTGGAAGTACACTGACACCATTTTTACCAAAATCGATCAATATTTAGGGGTCGCGCATCGACCTTCAAAATTTCAATTTTGGAAATTTGACCAAACACAATTTTTTCCTGAATAAAGATAAATCATCAAATGACCATATTTTCTGAATCCTCTCAGTGAAAGAAATCCTCTCAGATACTTACCAAGTTGATCGGACAAGTGGTTTAGAAGTTACACTCACCTAGAAATAACATTAAAATTTAAAATACCGTATTTGTCCCCCGTTATGGACGTAATCATAGCATCAGTAGCTGGCGCATCCTAAAATCCCAATTACACTCACACGCTATGTCTATGACCAATATTTTTACTAATCACAGTTTGCTTTTTACAGATCAACTGTGTCAATTGATTCTTTTTTGATAAGTCTAGACTTTAGTACAATGGATAAACTGTTAACAACCAGGAGTGGGAAGACTCTGAAAGTTACTTATTCTGGAAAAGAGAAAGCAGCAACAACAGCACCACCTTCTCTAAGGTCAGCCACGGACGTCTTCTTAATTGGTCAGCCATCTTCCTCGATCGGTGGTGCCAAATTGCCAACCACCCATCAAGTTCTCCAGTTCTTCTTCTATGCCAAGCAGGAAACTACTGACAGGAAGGCCGCCGTAAAAAACACGGTGGCCAATGTTCTGGCATTTTGGAACATGGCACGTATAAAGACGATCACGAGGCGTAACTGCGAAAGAAAACTGGAGTTACTGTGGGAAGAGTGGCGCTCGCTGCAGAAGAGCAAGATGAAAGACAGTGACGCGGGAAAAGGCAGGGAGAAGTTTTCAGAAAATCTGAACAAGCTCTGGGACATCGGAGCTCCCGATGCTTTTGAAGAGATACAGAAAAGTCGACTACTCTCAGACAACAACAAACAAGATATTAAATTTTATGAGGATCAACGAGGCCTGCGCCAGGCAACAATGAGTGGGAGTGATAAAGTGTTCGTTGTCAAGAGAAAACGGCAACTCTCAAGACAACAATCTCGTGATGAGCCAGGCACCGCAAAAACGAAATTAGGAACCGAAGCTGAGAGCGACGATGAATCTATAGAAAGCAGATCATCGAGCAACTCCGAATCCCAGCTAGAACCACCATACCGACAGCCGAGAGAATCAACTGTATCAATCAGCCTTCCTCACCGCATCCTCAATGCACCGGCTGTTATTGAAGTGGCTGTTCGCTTCCGGATGTCCAATAATCAGGTGTGCATATATCAGTAATGATCTTTCCTTGACAAAGATATAATAGACGTAACGACGGAAAATTTAGTGATTATTTTGTCACATAAAAACCATACGCATCCTTGTCAATTTCCTTTCAATTTCGCACATAGGTGGCAAGTGTCGTGGCGGCAGTCCTACGTTCGGCAGATCCGCCCGCAGACCTGGACAAATTTAGTATCTCGAAGGACACGTCTCGCCGTGGAAGAGTGGCACATCGTTGTGAAGTGTCGACAGCTGTGCAGAAATCCTTCGTATCTCCGAGGCATGCTGTCGTCCACTGGGACGGTAAAGTAATTAAGGGCAGTTTTGCCCTCACCGTGGACGACAGTGAATTAACATGTTCCAGTGACGACAGTGGACTGACATATTCCAGTGGACGATAATGGATTGGCATGTATGACATACGTTTCAGGACTCTCTTGGATCATTGGAGCACCGCCAGGCGATTCTCATCTCCGGAGCTCCCCAATGCACAGAAGGAAAGTTGCTGGCCGTCCGACTGTTGCTGACGGCACCGGTCTGTCCCAGGCCCAGGCGACCTTTCGTGCTCTCAAAGACTGGGGATGCGAGAACAACGTGATTGGACTGTGCTTCGACACAACTTCCTCCAATACGGGGAGGGTGCAGGGTGCGGTGGTCCGGCTGGAGAACATGCTTGGTAAACCGCTCTTCTAGCTGAGCTGTCGATATCACGTTATGGAGCTCATCGTGGGGGCAGTGGTCATCACCGCGTTTGGAAGAACCACAGCACCAACTGAACCTTTGTTCCAGTATCTGAGGAGAAGGTGAATTTCAAGTCTAAGGCGCATTTGTTTTCTCCAATGATTTTTTGCCTTCAGAGCAATTGAGATATCAGCATCCTTCTACTATTCTACTAATGATGTTAATAGCAGTCGAAAAGGGAAATTTCAGTCGTTTTCATGCAATATTTTCATAACTCCCCTTTCAGGTGGGACAAGCTCGACCTCTCGACTTATCGCGAGCTGGAGATCGAGCATTTGGCGGAGGTGACGTGGCTGATGGAGCTCCGAGATGAGGCAGTCAAGTTCCTCGGCACCGCTTCTGGTCTTGTCAGAGAAGACTACCGAGAAGTGGCGGAGATTACACTCCTGGTACTCGGGGCCCAGCCACGTCGTGGCACACACTTCATGCGCCCAGGAACCTACCATCATGCGAGGTGGATGGCCAAGGTTGGTATTTTGAATTAGAAGTTAAATATTGTATTGCCTTCTGCAAACAGCCATTTGAAGTCCCGACCAGAAAAAAATAAGATAAATAATTTACCATTAAACAAACTTATATGGAGTGGTATCGGTATTTATACACCACAGTGCGTATTCGTTTCAGATCATCTACTACACGAAGCTCCTGATGTTCAGCGGTCAGCTGGAGTTCGACGACGAGCTGGTACAGAAACTTCAGAGAGTGGTACTATTTACTGCACTCCTCTACGCACCTGCCTGGCTGGCGGCTCCTGTCGCAGCTGATGCCCCGCTGAATGACCTTGTGTTGTACCAGCGTCTTCTGCAGTACAGGGCTGTGGATCGCGAGATTGCAGAGGCTTCACTGGCAGTGATCAGGCGGCACTTGTGGTATCTGAGGCCTCAGACCGTCGTTTTCGCCCTCTGCAGTGACAAAGTGGAAGACACTGTGAAGCACGAGATGGCAAAGAAGCTGTGCCGCCTCGCTATGCCCGAGGACTTCACGTATGACAACGTCTCGGTTGATGACACGACGCGCCTTCCGGACCTGATCAATGAGTCATCGTGGTTCGTGTTCACAGGCCTGTAGGTGTGCGCGTCTACGTGGCTCACTCTGCCGGTGAATAAGTGGGATCAAGATAAGAACTACTGTGATCTGAAGAATGTCATCTCGCATCTGAAAGTTACCAACGACGTGGCAGAGAGAGGGATAAAACTGATAGAAGATTACGCGAACACTGTCACAAAAGACGAGTCACAGCTGCAGGGTCTTCTTCAGCTCGTGGAAAAGAGCCGGAAAGAACTCGGTGACTTCAAGAAGTCGTCACTTGCCAAGATGACATAGCGCAGAGGGAAAGGGAGTTAGCAGAGAGAGTACATGGCGCACGCCTTAAGATGACGTGTGTTCTAACCACGATTCATACAGTTTTTGAACCTAGTTAGGGGCACCGGAGTAAGTGCCTTTAGTGATATCGGTAAACCGTTTTAATACAAAATACATTTGATCTTTCCTTATTCGTTTTATCTTATCCTCAAAAGCAGACAATGGCAGACAGCATATGGAGGTACGGGGACAAATACGGTATTTTAAATTTTAATGCTATCTCAAGGTGAGTATAACTTCTAAACCACTTGTCCTATCAACTTGGTAAGTATCTGAGAGGATTTCTTTCACTGAGAGGATTCAGAAAATATGGTCATTTGATGATTTATCTTTATTCAGTAAAAAATTGTCAATTTGGCCAAATTTCCAAAATTGAAATTTTCAAGGTCGATGCGCGACCCCTAAATATTGATCGAGTTTGGTAAAAATGGTGTCAGTGTACTTCCACTGAACCAAGTCATGGGAAAAACTTTGACCAGCTATAATTTTAAAAAAAAAGTGAAAAGTGATCCACCCTAGACTGCACAAGACATTATCATAATATTAAGATGAAGTACATTAACATCAGACAGTAGCGTAATTATTATGATTAATCATTATTTCCACTCAAGGTATGCTTTTGTTCCCATGTCCAATGCTTGCGATGGTCTTCAACAACCTGGAGAAGAAACTGAAGTTCTTCATCTTTGGTTAGGTATCCAGAAAAATCCTGGATGAGAGAAACTCCACGTTCGGCGAAGTCATTTGTTACAGTTACAGTTTTTACAGCCTCTTTCGTAGTCTGGTAATGGGTATCCTCTTCCCATTGCTCAGCAGTCTTCTCCAAGAATTCATCTGGGAGGTTGAGCTTCGTGAACAATGATTTTGTGTTTTTTGTTACAACGTTTTCCAAGCTTTTTTCTTTCACAGTATCCTGGTCAACAACCACACACTTTGGAGGGTTCTCTTTGGAGGGTCCATCAACACTAGTCATAGATATGACCATGCGATTTTTAATATCAGGGAGGACTAAAAGACTAAAATAACACACACTAATGCAAACACATCCTACATTAAGGCGACTGAAATGATACTGAGGTGAGGCATACAAAGGAAGCGCATTTCAATTTAGGACAAGTAACGAGGTGTCATCAAAATTTTAATGACCTTGAGCGACCTCTAAATATTAATATTTTCTCATGAAACTTCAGAATCAGCGTTTCTACATGCAATATCACATTTCTAGAGGGTCAGACCGAAACTTCTTGATGGTGCAAGTCTTACCATATAAATAAATGACACCCTAATATATATATATATATATATATACAGTACTGGAAAAATTATTATGGATTTTTTGTGAAATTTCGTTTTTTTGTTTGTTTGAGGGAAATTTAAATACATATTTACTGAATAAAACACATTTATTTTGACGTCTTAATGCAGATATGTCATATTAGTGTTTAGTTTGGCCCCCGTTAGCTGATAATGTATATTTTTACTTTAAAAGTTTAAAGAAACTAAAAATTATTTTCACAATTTTTATCTATTTTCTTCGGTTTATGACAATGATACTCTATATTTGTTTTCGTTTCGAACTCACACAATAATCTGATTGTAAGGAAATTTTAAAAACAAATGATTAATAACTCAATTTATAATGCTAATTTACTATATTAGTTTATTATATATATATATATATATATATATATATATATATAAATATATATATATATATGAAAATTATTTCACGAAAGTAACACGTGAAAAATATTTATGATGAATAAAACCACGAAAGAAAGGAAACAGAATGGTCCTCAAGCGCTTTCGTCTAATGACATCCTGAGGATGTCATTAGACGAAAGCGCTTGAGCACCATTCTGTTTCCTTTCCTTCGTGGTTTTATTCATCATATATATATTAATATATATATATATATTTATATATATATATATATATATATATATATATATATGGGATGAATTTCACAATTAAATACGTGAAATGAATGAATGATGCAAACCATTTGGAATTTTTTTTTTCCTTGTGGGTTTGCATCTTATATATATGTATATATATATATATATATATACATATACATATATATACATATATATATATAGAGAGAGAGAGAGAGAGAGAGAGAGAGAGAGAGAGAGAGAGGATATCCCACCAAAAAAGTTCCTATTTCTCTTTGCTCATTATTTTATATTGGATATATTATTATTTGAGTTTTTGTTCCGCATATACGAGGTGTGATCCAAAAGTTCCCGGACTGTGCCGTCAAAAAATGTAGGCTTACCTTAGGTTCTAATTACTGCTGTCCCCTTCGAAGTAGTCCCCTTGGGAGTTGATACAGCGGGCCCAGCGATTTTCCCACTGCTGGAAGCACCTCTGGAACTCCATTTTGGAGATGTTGTTCAGCACCTCGTGCGATTCCGCCTGAATCTTCTCGATGTCGTCAAATCGTCGCCCCTTCAGCCGGATCTTCATCTTGGGGAACAGGAAGAAGTCACAGGGGGATAGGTCGGGGGAGTAGGGTGGGTGGGGTACCACTGCCATGTTGTTTTTGGCCAAAAACTGCTGCACAGACAGAGCGAATTCGGCAGCGATCGGCCTCATGTTGAGTTCCTCCGTGAGAATGTGTTGGCATGAACCAAACGATAGGCCAACGATGCTGCAGATGTCGTTAATCGTTTGCCGACGGTCCTCGTGGATGGCCTGACGCACTTTTTCAACATTTTCGTCGGTTCTGCTGGTTGAGGGCCGACCAGAACGTTCCGAATCATCAACCAACGTTTGCTCACGTTTGAACCGCGAGAACCACTCGAAAGTCTGGCTTCTGCCCATGGCGTCATCACCAAATGCTTGTTTAAGCATTTCGTGGGTCTCCGACGCGGTTTTGCCGAGTTTGAAGCAAAACTTGATGCGCACGCTCTGCTCCTTCAAGTCTGCCATTTCTCTTCTCGCAAAAATCGCATAAAACCACTAATACTAACGCACAAAAACGCTCTTGAAAAAAAACGCGTACGTGTATCACCGTGTCACTCGGCACACTGCTTCACGATAAAGCTGTTTAGCGCTATCTAGCGGCCCAAGTCCGCACTATGGCCTGTTAGCGCTCCACGCTGCCAGTCCGGAAACTTTTGGATCGCATCTCGTATCTATATGAATATACCTTTACATTTCTAATCTTTCATCACTTAATAACTAATAAATACTGTATATTAAAACCGTTCGTTCACTATTTCTTGCTTAAAGCAATAACTTTTCCTAATTTCTACGAAATTAAGAAAAAAAAATACCGCTGCCAATAGACTATAGCCTAGTAAGGCCATTGAAGGCCTTACTGGGTTATAGTATTTAAGGAAAACCAAGTCTTTAGTTTTTAGCACGATGGAGCACCTCCCGACACTGCTAGTGAAACTCGCAACTTTTTGAGGAAGCATTTTTCTGGGCAACTAATCTCCTTTCATGAGCCGGTAGAATGGCTTCCATACTCATCTCGCTTTATAACCCCTGACTTTTTTATGTGGGATTACATAAAAGATACTATCTCTTCTACCAAACCAAAGACACGCGAAGACCTAAAGACCAAAGTCTATGAAACAATCAGCAACATTCCAACCGAGCTATTTCCAAAAATTATGTCAAACATTTCTGTGAAGTTCAATATTGTGTTAAGAAAAATGGCAATTACGTTGAACATGTTTAATTAACGTTATTTTGTATGTCTTCGTGAATAGATTCCTTTTTTTAAGCTTATAACATTCAAAAATAGGGAAACTTTTGGAACACGTGGGTGTGTGTGTGTGTGTGTGCGTGTGTATATATATATATATATATATATATTATGTATACACTGTAATACTGTGTGTGTGTGTGTATAGGATCGCCACAAAAATGTGGAGTGCAACATTGCAACATGACGTGGCATGACTGCAACATTGCATTTGGAGACTCCAAAACTTAAAGACAAAAACATCGCATGCAACATTGCAAAATGTCGTGTTGCGGCTTTGCAACATTGCAACATGTCGTGACATGGCTTTGCAACATTGGATACAACATTTGCAGCATTACAGAAAGAGATGCGCAGAAGTCTGTAAATGGAGTTAAGGGGGTTCGGGGGCTCCAAACCTTACCAAACCTGCTGGAGCATCTTGGAGCAGAATGGAGGCTTCCTAGCCATCCTGAACGGCTTTGGATCACAGTCACTTGGCTTAGATACCCAGCCAGTCGGTACATCCAGACGTGTTACTTTATTGGCTATATACACATACTGTGTAACTGGAGCGTCACCTGCTCTCACAAAAAGTGCTTGAAGTAAAATGCCAAGGCCATCCTGGACGGATTTGGATCACAGTCAGTTGGCTTAGATACCTATCCAGTCGGTACCGCGAGTCGTGTTAGTTTAAACATGTATATATATATATATATATATATATATATATATATATATATATATATATATATATACAGGGTGGGCCGTAAGTTTCCATACATAGGAAAAATAAACATTTTTTTATGGACAACCATTTTTATTTATATAATATGCTCTACATGGTTGCCATTGTTTTGAAAACACATTTCAATACGTGTTCCCCACTGTTGATGAACACGCATTAGCACAGTTGACGTTATGCTTGTAATGGCGTTGGTGATACGTTCCTTTAGATGATTTATGTCTCGTATCTTTTCCTGATACACCATGGCCTTCAAGTGCCCCCAAAGATAGAAATCAAGGGGGGTGAGATCTGGGGATCTGGGAGGCCACTCCACAGGACCACGCCGACCAATCCAAGCATCCGGAAACTGCTGATCCAAATACCGACGCACGTGAAGACCATAATGAGGTGGAGCTCCATCTTGCTGGAAGTAAACTGGGAAGTTACCTTCCTCGTTTAGCAGGGATGGGAAAATCTCTTCTTGCAACATGTTAAGATACCTTTCGGCATTAAGATTTCCACTGACAAAAATTGGTCCAATAATTCTGTCACCCCATATCCCGGCCCACACCATCACTTTATCGGCACCTTGCATCTTCGTCGGACTCAGCCAGTTAGGGTTAGCATTACTCCAATAACGTATGTTTTGCCGATTAACCTCTCCATTGACGTAAAAATTTGCTTCATCAGTAAACAAGATCTTACAAACGCATATTCTTAGGGTATCTGAAACATAAAAACAAACGTTTAAATTTTCCTATGTATGGAAACTTACGGCCCACCCTGTATATATATATATACATATATTGTGTAGCTAGAGCGTCACCTCCTCTCACAAGTTCCTGAAGTAATGTGCCGGTTGCTTCTCTTCCTCACAACCAGTTGGCACAGCCATTCGTACTGGCATTTATTGCCACTACGGTATCTCGGTAAGATAAATGCCATTCGTACGCCAGTAAATAGCCTTATACCCATAACTGCGTGTAACGTTTCGGGGAATAACGCCAAGTGTGTCTTTAGGCGTGAAGTTATTCTTGAATACGGCAAAACACAATGATGCAATCGTAGTTCCGGCTTGTAGAGGGTCACAGTTGAAACGCGTTATGTACAATTGCTCGCATATGTAATGTTCCTCGCCTAACAGGCGACTCCGTCATGTGGCAATGCCGCAGCCATAGTCAAGGTACCTGAACTGAGGGAAGATGGGGTGGAGGGGGACAACCGAGTCGAACAACATATAACATTGACATACAGGTAAGGCGCCGTTCAAAAATTACATAACGCTATTTTTGCTAAAACCTGACACTCCCCACTATAACGATCCGTAACGTATGGGGTGTGGGGTGGAGGAAGTGTTACATAACATCTTAGGGGATGCCTCGTCTAGCGTTACAGAACGTTCCTGGTGGATCTGGGTTGTCAAGTTTTAGCAAAAATAGCGTTACGGAATTTTTGAACGGCCCCTAATTATAATGTAATGTCAGAATTCAACGCCTGTTACGATCATATTAAACGTTGATCTTTATGAACAAAATGTTTACTAGTCTTATACAGTAATAAGGTTCCATTATGATTACTGCAAGTCTATATGACCAGATACCCCAATACAACTTTTTTATATACTAGTGAATTTGAACCAAAAATAGATATTAAACAACCATCCTCCACACTCCCTCATTCCCCTTCCCTACACACCAGTCTCGCGTATATTAAATCATTATGTAACAATGCTAATGAAGCTGTTTATAGAGTCCGTGTGCAGCTTTAAACCTTTACTAACTTACGAATCTTATATATATATGTATATAGGTATATGAATAGAAACGACATAAGTGTTAAGGAACGTTTCTGCACAAGAGGAGGAGAGATAACGAATAAATGAAAAATGAGGCGAACCGCCCGGGAATCGAACCCAGGGCCTTCCAATTGCCGGTTGGACGCTCTACCATTATGCTACGGACCTCACCCAATCACAAATCGAAATTCTCCCACATAGGGCAGAAACCAATGCCCTGAGAGGGCACCCTCGCAAATCGTGAATATGCGCATATAACTGCAATGACCGCGCAGTATATAAATGAATAGAAACGACATAAGTGTTAAGGAACGTTTCTGCACAAGAGGAGGAGAGATAACGAATAAATGAAAAATGAGGCGAACCGCCCGGGAATCGAACCCAGGGCCTTCCAATTGCCGGTTGGACGCTCTACCATTATGCTACGGGCGGTTCGCCTCATTTTTCATTTATTCGTTATCTCTCCTCCTCTTGTGCAGAAACGTTCCTTAACACTTATGTCGTTTCTATTCATTTATATACTGCGCGGTCATTGCAGTTATATGCGCATATTCACGATTTGCGAGGGTGCCCTCTCAGGGCATTGGTTTCTGCCCTATGTGGAGAATTTCGATTTGTGATTGGGTGAGGTCCGTAGCATAATGGTAGAGCGTCCAACCGGCAATTGGAAGGCCCTGGGTTCGATTCCCGGGCGGTTCGCCTCATTTTTCATTTATTCGTTATCTCTCCTCCTCGTGTGCAGAAACGTTCCTTAACACTTATGTCGTTTCTATTCATTTATATACTGCGCGGTCATTGCAGTTATATGCATATAGGTATATGTATATATGTATTGACATTGAGCGATAAAAAGATTGAGACAGATTCAGAGAGAGCGAGGTAGAGGTGCAGAGAGAGTTAGTGGGAAATGACTTAACGACTGTTTCGATCTGAATAACAGTAACTCATTATCAAAATCACATAAGAATAATTCACGGTTATAATAGCATAAACATATTTATCTATACTTATAAATTCATACAATATTATACTAGTTTCTGAAATGACGGTGATGGGCCAAACCATGGTGTTGACATGGTTACTTGCTGTCGCCGTCCAGGAGAGACTATATATGGGTGTGTCAGTGGACACCGTAAGGTGACGGTTGCATGAAGCAGGATATCACCACCAGTTTGTGGCTGATGCCTAAAATATTAATAGTGTTTTCCAGATTATATTTGTATTATTACACTGGTCAACACTCATTTTATTGCCAATCATATTAGAGTGATTTTGGGGTAACTTTGTGGTGCTGATTCCGAATATGACATCGGTTTTTCTAGATTGGCTCTAATTTATGAGATAATTGGTACCCCATTGAAACACGTAAAAATGCAAAAAATTTAATGTTCAGGCGGAGCCTACTTACAAATCGCAATGAAATTGTCTCAAATCATACAAAAGTAAACACATGAAATACATAATGGCATTTTATTCGGTCTCACCATCTAGAATGTTCCGGTAGTTTCCCATATGCACGCGTTATGGTTACGTTTCCTATTAATTGAGGGTATTCATTATCTCAAGAACTAGAGCCAAATCGGAAAAACTACTTTCATTTTGGAATTCAGCAACCCCAAAATACCCTAAATTCGTACGAATTTCCTTGGCAACGAAAAAAAAATGTTTTTTTGTTGACCTGTGTTATCAATGTGGAGAGATAATGATTTAATCACGATGGACAGATAAACCCATCAATGTTTTCCAAATTTCGTATTGCATTATCAATGTATAGATATTATAAGATCTTAACAAGGAATATATATATATATATATATATATATATATATATACGTACAGGGCTATTCAAAATGATTCACCTGATTTCAAATGAGAATATTTTTTAATGTTACAAATACAGAGTGATTTGTGATACATCAACCAAAAGAAAAACTGTCCAAATTTTGTCTCTCACCTCATAAATGCTCTATGTGACTTCCCCTAGTTACACGAGCAACGTCGACACGATAGTCGAATTCCTCCCATACTCGCTCCAGCATGTCCGTTGTCACTGACTCTACGGCAGTAACAATGCGAGTTCGGAGCTCATCCAAAGATGTGGGCAAAGGTGGCACGTACACAGTATCCTTAACGTACCCCCAAAGGAAGAAGTCGCACGGTGTAAGATCCGGCACTGTGACTACCGATTTACAGCTCGAAAACTGCAACACACAAAACGCCGCCTGCTGTGCGGACGCCATTTTCACACTGACTGTTTGTTGGTAGGCTAGGCCACGGCGTGACTTTGGAACCCTCTCGCGGTGATTTTGTAAATCTCAGAGATTTCCTCTTTCATGTGGTGTATATGCCCAGTTGATGCACGGTTGATAGGTACGGAAGTATTCTCAGTTGAAATCGGATGAATCATTTTGAATAGCCCTGTATATATATATTAGGGTGCCACATAAAAATCATTTTTTGATTTTTAGGACGGCCCTTTGTGAGATTGTTAGGTTGGGTGAAAAAGACCTGAATATGAAATTTTAGCCAAATTGAAGGATATTTAGGGGTTCCGCATCGACCATCTCTGGCGTACCACGTGTCAGAAGTAATGAGTTTCTCCAAGAAATTGCTCCAGCTCCAAGGGGTAAAGTAACATGTACAATGTCAATATAAATGCTATCATATACCATGGCGTAGAGGATAGTCACAGCTATATTTCCATAGCATTAAATTTATTCCATCTCCAATATTTTTTTTTATATTAATATTTTTGTCGCGGTTCAAAAGTTTTTTTTCAAAGTTTCACCTTAATACGTTTATGCTTTGTAATCCAAACCACACCAACCGGCAACCAGCTTATAACAACACAATGCGCAACTAGCAAACAGTGCAAACACCTTAACAATATTGTTCAACATTATTTCATAATTAATTGGAATAAACTTGTCCCACCATGCCTGGGTAGCAGGATACTATTCTCTGTGTGTAATGTTATTAATAATACAAAATCATTAAATCAATTTCAATTTTATTGCAACAAAACAACTTAATATTATTAAAATAAACAACATTTTATTCCGTATTAATCATAGTAATATACTGAGCCTACTGGCCATATAAATCAAAATAATAACTAAGAAATAAAGTATATACGATTATACATTGTTATACAGGATTAATAGGAGTAACACCCTATAAAAATGAAGCAAATTCAAATATACCATAAAGTACTCCCAAACCCGTTAAGGATTTCCGCTGCGGGCGCTCGGGTGCTCTTTGCGGTGCTTCTCAACGACTTGCATCAAGTACTGCCGTTGCTCCTCGTCCTTGGTGAGTGCGAGATTGTAGTTCTGCATCAGCGCGACCCCTCGCTCCGCCCGGACATTGACAACGCTCAACGTAGAGACACGGCGTTTCCCTGCCAGGTAGGACGCATTGTTCGACCAGGTAGCCGGCTCCAACTCTAGGAAAGAAGTATTGATCGCGAGCCGCTCGAAAAGAAGCGTGCTGGATGTCGTGCAAAAGTCTGCGACTGTCTTTCGCTCGAGCTCCTCCGGGCAGACGTCCAGGGCAATGCGCTTGGGTGGCTCCTCGGTGCCCTCGACATCCTTGATGGCCGTCGCAATTCGACTCTTCTCCTCCAGCGGAGTGTCGTCATCGAAGAGAGCGAGGGCGGCCAGGTGTTCACTCAGGTACCAGAGATGTCGTCGAAACACAGGGGAGGTAGCCTTGGACACGTCCTTGTCCACCTTGTCGTAGTCAACCAGCGCCTTGAGCATCGCCAGGTCAGTTCGAGGGGCAGCGGCGGGAAGGGGCGCCGTAAACCAGGCCGGAATGTAAACCAGCAGCGCAAAGTTTACGAAGCGCAGGATGCCCCGGGCCTTGCGAGCCTTAATGGGGAGTGCGCCCGGTCGCATGAAGCGCACACCTCGCTGGGGGACGCCTCCAAGCGCTATGATCGCCAGCTCCAGGAGCTCTCGGTAGTCGTCCCGCGGCTGGCACTTGGTGATGTGACCCTTGAAACGCGAGATCAGATCGTCTCGCGCCTTGAGCAGCGGCTTAGTAAGGTCTTCCTTGGAGATGGCGCTAAATTGGTCGGTGCAGACGGATTGCCAGCGCTCCTTCAGTCGCGAGAACAGTTTAATGTCAGGACCAGAGGAGGGGCCCATGCACTCGATGAAAGCTTTCTCTGCCACCAATTCTAACATGTGGTGCCGACAGGCCAGGTTCAGCAGCTGGCGGTGAAGGCCCTGCTCGATGAAGACGCAAGCGCCCGAAACGACGCCCGTGTTGGCAGCTGTCGTGTCAAAGGAGAGCCCGACGACACGATCAGCGATTCCCCAGTCATCCAACGAGTTCAGCACAGCATCTGCTTGGGCGCTACCAGTTCCAGCAGGCAGCTTCGGCACGGAGAGAAGTTTGTCGACGCCGTCGCCGGACACGACTATGGCGAGGCGATCGACCTTCTTGCCGCTGAAGTCGGAGACCATCTTCCCGTCCCAGTGAACGATGAGCGGGACACTGGGATCGAACGTCATCTTCACTTCTTTGGCGATTTCCCCTCGATGACGCAATCGCCAACGCCGAATCGTCTCGTGACTGAGAGCCAGTTCATCTGTGTCTTGAATATCCAGACTGGAAGCAGCTGCTTTCATGAGTTGAACGGCTCCACGGTTGCTTGTTTTGGTCCGGTCCAGTGCCGACGCTAGGTCTTGAGTCATAATGTTCTTTTTGCGACGGCGCTTTGTAGGTGGATTGGTTTCCTCTTCTGTCGAGCAATTAGGCGACGACGACGAGTTTGATGATGTAAGGGTTGCTGTTGCCAGTGATTGCTCTGATTGCTTTTGGCGTTGCCTTTCTTTGGCAGGTTCACGCGCGGATGCACGTTGCTCAATTCCAGTGAGGTTTTGTCCACCCCGGACATGACACCACGGCGACCCTTTCCGCGTTGAGCAAGAAAGAAGTCGCGATCCTCCTGGATGGTGATGACGGAGAGGGCGTTGTCGAGAGCCACGTCAAAAATGTGGCGCCGGACCGCTTCCGGCGCGGCGCTTTTGCAGGTCATGGTCGGGATTCTGGCCATAGCCCAGAAAGTATACACCTCGACGATCACATTACGCGCCGCCTCGGCTAGAAGTTGTTTTTGCACCTTATGAAACTGTGTAAACCGGCGAAGCACTTCACCATTTGAAGGTAACCTGTTTCCCGTTAGGGGTCTTGGGTTGGCGTGTCCGATTAGCCATATCTCGGTCTTGGATCTCAGTGAGCTTGCGGTAGCCATCACGAGATGATCACGCGTTGAATGCGTGAAGGAGACTGATTGACTGAAGACTGTGACAGTGTGACTCACCACACTAACCCGGCGTTGCGCTGTTGCCAGATCTCAATGCTGAAAAGTAGTGAAAATATATACAATGAGAAGCAAATATTAATTATAAATATTTAAATTTATGAAATGCATAAATTATAGCAATATATATGCAGGGTTGGCTGGTTTAACCCAAATGGTTTAAACCATTGGTTTAAACCATGGTTTAAACCACTTAAAAAAACCATGTTTTTCTGGGGGTTTTATTTTTTTATAATTTCAATTTTTACAACACAAATTATTTAATTCATAAACTAATAGCTCTAAAACTAAAACTTATATTTATATTGATAAGACCTAAAAACCATCGGTTCAGGGTAGCCTAGTATGTACGGTAGTATATAATATAGCTACCTTGCACTAGCAGGCCTATTTAATAGTGGCATTGCACATAAAAGGATTGAAGTTACCTGTATCAATTACATTATAAACGCATGTAGCTACAAATATAAATGTTGTTATTAGGTTTATTTTCATTTTTGTGAAGTTAGCACTTCTTACATCTAACATCTTCCAATTAAAAAATGAGACAGTCAGCAATTCTAATTTCTGAGTACCAGTACCTAATTGAGTTATCTGAGTTTTTTTTTTTTTTTTAAACCATTGGTTTTTGGTTTTTTTTTAAAACCATGGTTTTTTTCAACCCTGTATATATGTAATAGTGCCATGGTTACAGGTTTCCCAGATAAATCCATTATTTCGAACACACGGTACAACAGAAACGGTCGATGCGGAACCTCTAAATGTACTTCGATCGGGCTCAAACTTCATATTTAGGGTTTTCTCATCCAACCAAACAATATGACTAAGGGCCATTCGAAATTTCCAAATTCTAAAAACTGCCCCTATGGAGTGTGGCACCCTAATATATATATATATATATATATATATATATATATATATATATATATATATATATATATATATATATATACAGTAAAAATTCTTTTTTACAACAAATATGCAATGTTTGAGAATGTTTTACTAAATAGTTGGACCTTTTCCAGTTTGTGTACCGTTTTTCATGTAATTTATTTTTGCTTTATAAGGCTAACTAACGAAAATATCATGACCTAACCTAACCAATCGTCAAGGGCGTACAGTTAACCTAACGATTGGTTAGGTTAGGTCGTGATATTTTCGTTAGTTAGCCTTATAAGCCTAACTAAAGAGATTGATATTATCACTCATTTTTGATCTGAAAAGAAGCAAAAATAAATTATATGAAAAACGGTACACAAACTGGAAAAGGTCCAAATAGTTTATCATACAATATGATAAAGTCATACAAAATGCTCACAATTTGCCATAGATTAACATAAATGGCACAGCTATACCCGGTTAGTATTTTGTCCATTCCCCATTATTGCCTATTACATCTTGTAATCTGTGTGGCATAGATGCAACATGGTTATGTATGATGTGTGGATTCCGTCGGAACATATCCCACTCAACCATAGTGTGATCCAGCAGCTGGCGGCTGGTCCGCTCCTGCCCAGACTCCCACGAGTTCACCACATTCCCCCACACGTTATCAGTGGGGTTTAGGTCACACCCCTTACTAGGCCAGTCCAGTAGTTCTAGATTTCGCAGCTCCTCAAACAACCTTCTAACAATCCTGGCGGTGTGGATAGGAGAATTGTCCTACAAATGGATTTTAAATATTAAAGATAAAATTATCTCATCCATACGCTTCATCAGTAACCCACTATTCGAAATAGGTTTTAACCCCTATGTATTTTGGGTTTCTCTCAGGTAAATGTAATTGTGCGCCTTTATATAAATAATATAGTTTGCAGTTATCCAGAATGAAATCCTAAAGTGTTGTCATAGTACTGAAAGAGTTAAAGAACAATTTTATGATTATTATTCGTCCCATGTAAATGTGGAAACCGGACATACAAATGCGTGTAATACATAAATCTTACTTTACTAATAGTATAATATTCTATAATACACAATTACAACATACCTGGATAAAGATAATCTGCCAGTGGCGGCTCGTGACTAAAAATTCTAGGGGTACTGTCTCTAAGAATGGGTTGAAATAATTACTGAAATAAAGTGTTGTCATAGTACTAAAAGAGTTAAAGAACAATTTTATGATTATTATTCGTCCCATGTAAATGTGGAAACCGGACATACAAATGCGTGTAATACATAAATCTTACTTTAGTAATAGTATAATATTCTATAATACACAATTACAACATACCTGGATAAAGATAATCTGCCAGTGGTGGCTCGTGACTAAAAATTCTAGGGGTACTGTCTCTAAGAATGGGTTGAAATAATTACTGAAATAAAAGGATGAGCATTGAGCAATGAATAAAAGTTTCAAAAGTTATTGAAAAAGTTATTCAGTGAGCTCATCCTTATATTGTTCTTGATTATTTCAATTGTAAATAAAAAATTTAGGGGTGCTGCAGTTCCGCAGTGCCTACCGACGAGCCGCCACTGTAATCTGCTCAGAATAGGGCAAGGCATACGCGCGTACAGAAGGCAGCATCACCTCCTCCATGATCTCTATATATTGATCTGCCATAAACCTCCCGTGGATCTCAGTCAGCTCTCTTAATCCTTGCAGGTGCATCCATCCCCACACATTCGACGTCACGTGCCCACTCCGTGCCACTTCGTAAATATTTTCGCGGGGATATTTTGTGTTGTCCTGTCGCCAACACCAAAGACGGCTGTGAGTTGTAAACGCAAACGTCTTCTCGTCGGAGAAGATAATTCTGCTACAGTTTGCGAGATCATCATTTATATGGTGGCGAGCAAATGAGAGCCTGGCCTGACGATGTCGTTCCTCGATCCTCTCTTTTTTGGCAGGAGTACGGTGGTGATATCCTGCTTCATGCAACCGTCTCCTTACGGTGCCACTGACACGCCCATATGTACATATGTAGTGTCTCCCGGGTGGCGACTGCGTTGTTGATAGGATCGTTCTGCACTTCGTTGATTATTCTCCGGTCGTCTTCTGGGGTGGTCTTTCTTGGTGCTCCACACTTAGGACGATCTAGCAGATTCCCAGTCTCCTGCCACCTCTGCACCCAGCGTCGAACAGTAGGCTTCGAAATTCCCAGTTCCATGGTTATATCAGCTACAGAGAGGCCTGCTTCCCGCATACCAATCATCCGGCCTCGCTGTGCAATTTTATCTTGAGCTGGATTCATTTTCAGAGTCGGTGTTCGTCATACGGTGTAGAAATATGGTGTGAATATAGATCATGCCAGTAACCATGTCAACACCTCGGTTTGGCCCATCAACCTCATTTCACAAACATTCGTATAATATTGTATGAGTTTATAAGTATATACACTATAAACCAGGTTAATTTCGCGGCAGCAAATTTTCGCTCTTTCATATCCTTGGACGAGTTTGCGGCATCATAATTTCGCGGTCAATAGTTGGTAGTTATAATCTTACAGATTAAAATTACGTCATGAATATTGAGATTTATTTTGGACTGTGATTGGTCGAGGTTGAGGTCGTATATCAAGGCAAGTTTTACTTCTTGGTATGCGATAAAGCTTCAGCAGCACTCAAAGCAAATGAACCTCTCGGTAAGATAGATTTGAAGCTCTCCACACTGAAACCTATTCATGCTAAATGGATTGTCTCTGCATGGGATAACCTACACAAAATGAGGGAGACCATTCGGAAGGATTGGGAAATTAGCGGCATTCATGACATTCTTGTTATACAGTAATAATACGTTATAAATTAAAATGTTGTTACTGCTTTTACTTTACAATGTTTTATTACAATACGTGTATATTGAATTTACTTTTCAAATAAAGTATTTTAATGTTCTAAGTTTTATTTTCTTAGTATCTTCCAAAGATTAGTTTAAATTGTCAAATTTTCGCCTGCTGAATATTTTCGCGGAAACTATAGCCTTCGCGAAAAAAGCGAAAGTTTCCTGCAGGCGAACATTTCGCATTCACTAGTATATAAAACGTTCCATTGTAGTAGCTGTTCATATAGATTTGCAGTAATCATAATGGAACCTTATTACTGTATAAGACTAGTAAACTACATGGAGTTCAACGCTGTTCACGAGCATATTAATTGTTTATCTTTATGAACACAGACTTGGACTCGGTTGTCCCCCCTCTACCACCACCTTCCCCCAGTTGGAGTACCTTGACTAACACTGCGGCGTTGCTACATGTACGGAGTCGCCTGTGAGGCGAGGAACACTACATATGCGGGCAACTGTACATCCTTCTAAATGCTTGGGAGCATACCATACTCTAAGTACGCGTACGTATTCACACAATAACTTTCACATTCATACGCTATATTGTAAGGATTATCTTTATTAAACCTGTTGTAGTAGCACTCAAAGTTTTCACGGTCGCTTGCACTCATGCTGTCATAGTTAAAGTAATGTTTAGAGGTGGTGGTCCTACATAATTTAAAGTGTCGTGAGTGAGGAATGTGTAAGGGAAATACCCTTTTCACACTTCAGCGTCTACGCACATCACCTTGGGTAGTTTGGCTAATTTACAAGTGTGAATAACGGAGTGTCTTTAAACTGCACAGTTCCTCTCAGCTGCATCTGCATAAGCTTGTTTTCTCTTTTCAAGGGATCACACGTGAATATATCTGAGGTCTCGTGCTCAAGCAGCTTCTTACAAAGGAACTGTGTGTCAAATTTTTCCGTGTTATGGGCAAGAATATACAGTCATTTTTTTTTAACTGGTCCGCTAACTTGACAATATATTTCACAAACAGTTTCACGGGGAAATCTCTTACAGTCGCCTTAAAAATGTTTGTCCGTTAACCACATTTACAGCTCTCATCACATTCAACGTTCATACATTCGTCGCAGATGGTCTGGCGACTCGCTTACAAGTAGGTGGGGTATAACCTCTTTGGTTTCCGGGTTTGTGTAAGTTTCTATGTCATAGTATAGTTATGCACGCTCTATTTTTAGGCTTAGCATCTTTCATATAGCAAACATGCTTTACACCATCCGCCTTATATTTCTCATAACATGTAGAGCAATGAATTTCAACACATTTATGCACGAACTCGCCGCTATCATTCAAAGTATGAAACATGCCGCACTTTCCAAATTCTCATTTTCTTGGACGTCCCATTTGATTTATGAAATTCAAAACAGAAATTATTCAAAAACGTGCGTCTACATACATTGCAGTCCCTCTTCTCAGCTTCAACTAACCGGCTTTCGTATCTGTTGCTTTTACACTGACCATATGACAATCCTTGCAATGTTCCAACATATCATTCGTAAACCCGAGACGAGACAACCCTTACACAAATCGTGATGTCTTCCATATTTTCGGCTTTTATCATTACTCGCGTTGAGTCCTTATATTACGAATGGGGAGATACGTTGTACCTGACAAACCTAAAATAAGTAGAGGTTTTGTACGATCAACTATACGCACACCCATTTCCTGCTCTACCCTTCTCAACTCTTCAGGCCCCATATCGCAGTCATATTCGAGTCTGCAGTCTGTGGCTAGTTTACGTGCACACTGTACAACCGTCGGCAACCAAATTTTTTTGCCAACTGTATTTAGCACAGTAAACATATGGGACAAGATTATTGCTATGAAGTTGCAACCGCGATCGAGATTAGTGTGGTTTATGAATATTTGATAACTGTCAAAGTTAAGTGTATAAGGTGTGGCCGTATGTCCCGCAACACGAAAAACGTGGGCTATATCGATCGTGAAGTTATCCATGTTAAATTCGATGCTGCTTTGAGCGGCATGCATTACACGCCCCAAAATGTACTCTACATCTACGGCAGCCAGACGTCTGTAGGGTATTGCTACCCAAAATTCGTCTCTATCTCCATCATCTGCCTTAAACCCGAGGGCAGCCTCTTCCTGGCTTCACGCCCCTTACTGTCCTGAAGAGCAAACTCCACAATACGCTCAACTACGCGCCGCAGTCCGTGTTCAACACCATTGTTATACATGGTTCGCGGTTCGACCCTGAGTACTTAGAGGCTTCTAGTCAGGGTCGGGGTGGAGGTGACGTTCCGCATCAGTTCGAATGATATGCTGCTGTCTACAGATTGAAGTATTGCTGCCGAGGTGGAGGGTACAGCGGGAGGCGGTATTGTATTGGTTAAGTGGGTACAGTTTTATTTGTAGAAGGAGCTACTGTAGGGGTTGTACCGTGAGACGTATAGGGTTGAGGTTCTATTACATTTTCAGAACTTACTGAGGGTCCAACGGCCGACGCGCTTGTGGAGAGTTTTACACGCTTTATACCTGCTGTGGAAAGTGTTTCAACACTGAGACTGTTAGCATCCTCATGCACCCTCTTTCTACCCGAATTGGACAGTGTGGGCGCTACGGCTGTGGCTGCTGAGGGCTCCGAAACGCTAGTGGGCGTAAGGTTGGTGGAGCAGTTTGTAGCCTCAACAACAACTATACTATCGTCGCTCTCATCAGCTTCATCTGCAATGTCCACAATGGGTACATGATGCTGGTACAGTACCCCATCTTCGTCATCATTCACGGTCCTGGGATGAAGAAAAACAAGATTGTAGAATATAAGGAGTAACACTTAAAATTTTATTATATTTTGGAAATGTTCCACTTAAGAGTTTGACGTGTTAGAGAAGGATTCTGTAGAAAAATTCAGGTTCACGAGCCATTCTACATGCAATATATCCCGTCCTACAGGATGCGGTAAAACCGTGTTTATGCTTAAAATCATTAAAGATAAACACGAGCTGTTCTCAAATTCTGTGCATAAAGTTATATGGTGCTATTCAACGTACCAAGCGGTATTCAACGAATACCAAGATGATACTTTGTTCCACAAAGGTGTTCATGATGTTAGTTGTATAAAGGGGAAAAAGCACACAGTTATTATAATTGACGATCTCATGTTAGACATGGATAAAACGTTTGCTGAGACATTTACAGTATTCTCTCACCATCTTAACATAAGCGTGTTCTTCATCAATCAGAATCTATTTTTCCAAAAATAGATACATGCGCGATGTATCGCTAAACACACAATATCTAGTCTTATTTGCTCAGCGTTGACATGTATCACAAATTGGGGTATTAGCCAGCCAAATGTTCCCGAATCATCGTAAAGAGTTTTTGGACGTTTATAAAGAAGCTACAAGTCAGCATTACGGATATTTGGTTTGTGACCTTTACCCGCGAAATACGTTTAGGGTGCTTCTAAGAACGAATATATTCCAAAACGTGGCTGAAACGGTGTATATCCCAGCATGAAAAAGAGGTTAAAGAAATATTGTGAATTAATAAAAAATCTATCATCGACTGCCACGAACTCTCCAGCACATGTTTGTTAATAATATTGACCCCGACTTTTTAAGATGCATCTGCGAAATCTGTCTTAAAGTTATAAAATGCACTCTACCAATGAAGCGCTCTCAGAAGTCTCGCTTACGTCGTTACAAGAACATAATACACGCACTCGCTCGTAAAAGACAAACTGTGGGAAAGAAAAAGCGAATTATTGTACAAAGAGGGGATTCATTCCTCCCCATACTATTTTCAGTTTTGGAGCCTTTATAACACAAAGAGTCAAGATTCGGTTCTAGAACCCAGTAAAAACAGGCTTAAAGGAATGGAAAGCGAATTGGTGAACCTACTAAACAGCGAAAAGCCTCCTGACGAGAAAAGAATCTTATACCAAGAAGCTCTTCAGAAATTTCTTCATTAGTACGAAAATTATAAGAAACCGGTGGAGTTCCTCGTAGTTGTCAAACATGGGAGCGAAACTGATCATGATGAACCTAGAGACGAACACACAAAGAACGACGGGGCGAGTCCGCAACACCTCGAGCGTGTATTAAAAAATAGTCTCCCTCATACATTGAGGAATAAAGGACTAAGTCTCTATAATTATAATCTATTGAGTGAGGATCCCATTATACAATGGTCCGATACAGGCGAGGTTGCTGTTGAAGGGTCAAAAGTACAGGGTTCGAACAATATTGATATCGTACATGATTTGGTGAGAAAGTGGGATAGGCCATCACCAGCAGGTTGGGAGCATTTTAAATCGAGACTACAGCAAATAAACATTCCACAAACGCTGATAGGTAGCCAGAACAGATTAAAAGACTTGGGGAAAGCAATGCATGTACCATAGCAGAGCACGCCTTCGGCTACGGTGGTAACGCCTCTGAAGAGGAAGAAAAAGAGGTCAAACAGCAACGCACAACCCTACCCGCGCCCCTCTAAAATATGAACATGGCTAACACATAAAGAAAACGCTATTATATTTCTAATCCAGCTTCTTACGAGGGAGTTAATAGGCTGTACAGAGGGACCTATACTGAGGACTTAGAGGAAAAAGATATCGAGAGGTTTTTGTGTGAGCAGGACGCTTATACACTTCATAAACCGGTGAGAAGGTTTAAAACTGCCAAGGCAGTAGCTGCATCGATTGATTCTATTTGGCAAGCTGATTTAACTGACATGCAAAGGTGTTCGGTGTATAATGACGGCTATCGATACATACTATTTATAATAGATGTATTCTCTAGATACTTGTGGCTAATACAACTTAAAAATAAATCACCTGAAACAGTGGCTAAAGCTTCAAAAGCAGTGATGTTAAAGGAAAACAGGATCCCCGGTTATTTCTGTACACACATGGGGAAAGAATTTATAGGCCAAGCTTTTCAGAACATGTTAGCAAAGTTTAATATCAGTTATTACACTACAAATTCTGTGCATAAGGCATTTTTAGTCGAAAGAGTTCAACGTACCATGAAGAAACGCATGCATCCTTTCACACCACCGTACGATTGGTACATCACCTAACGAGAGCATCACCACGCACTGTGCGTTTGAAAATCAATGATTATGTAAGACTGTCGCGTTCGGGGAATAAATTTACGAAAGGATTTGAGCAAGGGTGGACTCGTGAGATTTTTAAAGTTACATCTATCAAGCCTAAAGACGAGATGATGATGTATTACGTTGAAGATTTCAATGGGGAAGAAATGTGACATTTAATTTAGGAAAAAAGTGTTTAAAATTGAAAAAAATTTAGAAAACAAACGTTCAGGAAAGAGAAAATCGTACCTGGTAAAATGGCTACGGTACCCAGAAAGCTTCAACACCTATATAAAAGCTGGTGCAATAATGAAGCTTAAATAGTATACAGCATGCCGCCTAACCAATTCTACGTCACACTCTTGTCCTCTGCCTTTGTCTGTACACCCTAACAATACCCTGTCCAACTTTATAACAGAACTGCATAGGTCCATCGATTTAGATCGTGAATCATATGAGTTTGGAATATGCGAATTTCCATTGACCACCAAGTTTTTAAGTATTAATAAGAAAGAACCATTTTTATGATTCTTAGAAACCGCGATGAATGTGGAAAGGTAGGAGTAACTCGGGACGGTACTATGCTCTCAGCCTGGATCGGGGAGGTGAAATACTACAGCACAGAAGTAACACTATGGCCGGGGCATTATGACACAACCGAAGATATTGTGAGAGACTTAAATGAGCGTCTGAAAAGTTCAAACATTATGTCTGATTTAGTTTACGAAATCGTAAATAAAGATAAGCCAACACATACTTTGTTGCTAAAATCGAAGACTAGTAGAAATATTAAAGACAAAGAACTGTTCAAAATTATACCTGAGGGCAGATATGGGTTAGCCTTCCAAAGAGATACTTTTCACGAGTCACATCATGACGATCAGTTTATTGTACCAGCTAAAATTGGAGAAATTGAACGATGGAGACCCTTCCCCGAACATGTGATATATTTACAGCAATATCATGGAGCATCAGTTTGTTGGGGATACCCAGGCACGCCTGCTACGTATCGCTCACATTCCCAATCCTAGAGGAAAGAGTTTGAGCATTACATATGATAAGCCTCATTATGTCAAAGTCGCATCTAACCTAATAACCAGTATCTCAATATATATAAGGACGATTGAGGGGAAAAAGTATCCATTCGGTGACGAGGGCTTAACAGTGAAGCTTCACTTCCGCCGTACTGCGACAGAATGACGCAAAGGCCATTCACCGTCTACCGAGGGGTGAGATATCAACGCGGAAGCGGGATTGGATCCATTTTTTTAAATATATTACGTACGGCTGTCCCCTTACTGAGGAGTGGTGCCAGATATCTTGGTAGGAAAGCCTTACAATCAAGAATTAGCACGATAGAAGACATAATGGCGGGCACTAAGCCTACAGAGGTTCTCAAAAAACATCTAAGGCGTACACGGGATGAAATTGTCAAAGATGAGAAGAGAAAAATGCGTGGCGGTGGAAATAAAATCCGGAAGAAAAAGCGCATTGTACGGAGGAAGAAGAAGAAGGGGGTTCCAACACGAGGTGTTAAACGTAAAAGGTCTTAAAAAATGTTCTAAACGCATGAAGCCAATGGTTGACAACTGTTTTAACCGATATAAGCTAAGGCTGCTGCACTCGAGCCTCATAGACTGATTACTACTTGATGAGACTATTTCTACCGTGTTATGGCACATTTTATGATAAGTAGTTCACAGTGCTGTAAATCTGAACTATCCCTCTTTGATATTCCTCCGACACAGACGTCTATAGAGGATAGTGACTATTACAGTTAACCCGTTGAATACTATTAGCTCTCCGAGTACTCGTATAGAATTCGTAAACTTAAGCGTAGGTCATTACTTTTTTGACCCGAGCAATGTATACATGCATTTTAAACTGCGAATAGCGCATTGAGATGGGTCAGATTGCGAAAATGACTACGCCGTATATCCAGAAACTAATTTCCTACACACCATATTCAGCCAGTGAGATGTATATTTAAATCGGACAAACATCTCGTCAGGGTCTGGATATTACCACCTATGCTCCTATCTGGAAATTGTACTCAACTTTTCAAAAGAAGCGAAGGACACCCTTTTAACTGCAGAAGGTTATTATCAGCCGAAAGATGAAAGTCATATAAAGAGTAAATTTAAAAATATCTAAAATAAAAATTTACGACTGCTATGGCTGCACATTGATTTCTCGTTCAAGGAGAAGCTGATTGTGAATGGGGTCGATGTGAAATTAAAAATCACCCGTACGAGCCCTGAGATTTGTTTAAATCTGGATGCTACCCAAGAAGAGAGTGCGAAGCCTGTGGTGACTCATATTATGGAAACATATCTCCACGTACGGCGTGTGAAATTAAGTTCTGCTAAACAGATGGAAATTGAGAAAAATTTACTGTGTGCCACAGTCAAATACCCGATTAATAGAGTCCAAATGAATGTGTTTACAGTCCCTTCAGGTGTAACATCCAAGCAAATAGAAAATGTTGCTCTCAGGATTCTACCTAAAAGGATATTAATTGGAATGCAGGAACACGCTTCTGTGAATGGAAAATATAAAAAATCTGCTTTTAAAATTAAAAATTTGGCCATAAAAATGTAACTCTGTGTGTCAACGGATTGGCTTCAGGAGGCCACTGGAAACGAGCTATTCTACAGATGACGAGTGTTCACTTTGCGCGAGAACATATAACAACCTAGCTCATAGCGCCGGTGGATGTGACGGATTAGGTACAGGGGTAACGCAGAACGAATTCGTCGAGAGGGTCAACCTGTACTCTTTTGATCTCTCCCCCGACTTCAGCGGGAGTATAAACACGCACTTAAGCCCACAGCAGAGCGGAAACACCCCACTTTGACTTGAATTCGACAACCCGCTAGTCCACCCTATTAGTCTAATAGTTTTTGAGTCTCAGACCCTAATCGAAGTTGACCGCTTTAGCGGAGTCATGACGGACTTTTAAGAATGGACACGGTTACACTCTAGAGGGTGATGAAGAATGATGACTTCACGCATGGCAAATTTATCGGAGTGTTTGCGAAGAATGAAACGATAAAACTTCCAATCACGAGAGACTGCGCGCATTTATCGTGAATACAGACGTGAGCAGTGGAGAAGCGCGTCATTGGATAGCCGTTTACTTTAAAAATAGGGAACGACTGTATTACTTTAATTCACTGGGCGAAGCCACGTGGGATGACGTCATTATTTTAAAATTTCTCGAACAACTGCAAATTTCACAAATAGTTTGGAATCTATATTGTTTCCAAAGTTTGTACAGCAACGTATGTGGACAGTACTGCTTATGTTTTCTCATGCATAAGCTCGCGGGGCGAATTTACCGATTTCCTAAAATTATTCCACTCGTGTCACCCTAATGCTAATGATAAATTTGTGTGCAGACAGATAAAAAGGCGATTCCCGTTTGTAGTCACGCGCTGTGTTTTGTGAAATTCAAAATTTTCTTTTATATATAGGCAAAACGGCTCTATTTTTCCCCAAGCTAAAATTGGAATGTAACTAAAGTGTAACGAAAAATATCTGCAGTACAGCTAGTTAATTATTTTAAATTGCTCCAAATAAAATATGCACTGTGCGCAGTACAGCTTTTAGTATTATATTGGGTAAATTTTAAAAAATGTACCAACTAATAATAATTTATGTATCGGTTAAAGGCGAGTATATTAATTATGTTTTGTAATTATTTTAAAATGTAATGACTATTAAATTTGTAATTTAGTAGTTGTGCAGAATGCAATGACAAACAAGGTTGTTAGTGTGATGCATTTATCTAATTTAAAATATGTGGAGATAGCTTATAAGTATTAAAAATCCCGCACCTCATTTCACCGTGTAATAATAATAATAATAAACAGGATAATATAATCGACGTTGATTTTTATCCTTTTCGATCAATACAGAAAAAACTTACATTATTTCTTGAATTAATTCGCACCCGCGTTGTGATTCTCTACAGGACTGACGGCTGTGGAGTAAAACTTCTAGTTCACCACCCTTTTCCATCTCATTGCCGCTAAATTGGATTTCCACCATAGCATTCTGGAACGCTTCTGGAAAATGATCCATCTCATTTCCACTGCTTTAAAAGAAAAAAATTAACAAATTTATTCCCTTCAAATTAAGTTTACATAAATTATAACTACGCTTCTGTTCGCTTAAATCAGTTGCGTAAAAGTACTATGTAACAACCTGATTTAATTAAAACGTTTTAAAACAAAAAAGAGTACGAACATTCCGACTAATATATATATATATATATATATATATATATATATATATATATATATATGTGTGTGTGTGTGTTTCCTTGTCCTTATGGGGAAAGGGCGTGTTGTGTCTCTCTCTGTATTAACATCTAAGTATTAACACCCAAAAGTGTATTAAGTATCAGTGAATCCGTGCATATAAATTATGAAATGAAATTCATTAAAATTAAGAAAGTGCAATACAGTTTACATAAATTACCACCAATTTAACATATATGATATATTTAAACCGTAATACGGTTGGCATTCGAGAAATTTTGAAATAAGGCAGGAAAAATGCCAGAAAACCCTCGTAACCATCGAAAGGAAAGAAAAGAGAGAGAGAAAAAAATTTTGTGTATTTCTTTTTACGATAATTAATGAATAGCATGACCATGGGTCGAAATTCTCACTTAATTTGCAATTTGTGTAATCTGGAAACAACTGAAAATGCAGCAATAAGATGCGATTTCTGTCAAAAACTGCACTAGTTTATCTGCATGAATTGGGGTATCTCTCGTCTCGAACGCGAAACACATCGCGGGAATCAAATTTCTGGCAGGTACACAGACTGTAAACTCCTTTGCGGTATTTAAAGAAATGGAGAAAGTGAATTCGAGTGTAACAGAAAAGGAGAGAATAATGGGGAAACAAGAGTCCGGAAATGTCCCAATGAAAATTTGGGTGGATGAGAGAGAAGAAGAAATAACGAATAACAATATAATACGGAATGAAGACATAAAAGAAAGGAAAGAGATAAATAGAAGTTACGATGTAGTAAAACTGCCCAACGAGCAAAATGATAAAAGGATACAAACTAAAAACGTAGGAAATAAACAGCCGAAGAAAATTAATGATAATATCAAAATTAAGAACATAGAAAATAATCAGATAACAAGAAATAGAAGCGTAGAAAATACCGTCTATAAATACTACGCAAAAGGGTACTGCTGATATCGGGATGGGCAATGCATCTATGCACATTCCACCTTATGTAACACACATTACACAAGAGGATATTGCAAATTTGAAAAAAAGTGGAAGTTCAACCATCTTACTGTCTGCAACACCTATGCAAGATATGAGAGGTGAAAATACGGAGAAAAATGCTGTTACCACCACCCTCAAAGGAACCCGACAGGTGAGCAGATGAAACCAGCAACAAAGAGGGCAATCAACTTTTTAGATGTAGCCCACACAATTCAACTATGAATACCATCCAGCAAATACAAAGCCAACTGACAAATACAGGGATCCGAGACCCGCACAGAAGACATACAGAAAGACATTATATGCGATATCGGGACAACGGGTATCGAAACAGATAAAGAGAGGAAAATTCTCGGAGGTTTACAAGGCAACGAAACCGGCACCACCATTGGAAAACGAATCGGAACTACATAAAGGGAAAAACGGAACCGAAAAAATATAAATAATCTTAGCCAACATTCAGGGCCTTAAACTAAACCATCCGTGGACAAAGTCACATACCTGAAAGGACTCATGCAAGAAACCGGAGCAGATTTTGCATGCCTCAAGGAAACCTATCTAAAGGACTGCCAGGCGAACTGTGAAAACTGTGAGTTCTGTATTGACAAAAAAGAAATACAAATTGACAACTATAACATCCTCTGAGACGACAGAACAGTGAGACGTAAAGGAGGATGTGCTATTTACACACGCGAAAGGCATATGCCAGAAATGACTATAAGTACCTAAAACAGCTCCGTAGTATGTGTAGCAGCAAAAGTTGAAGAATTAAATATGGTGCTACTTGTAATGTACAGACCCCCGAACACACCAAACTCAAAATTCTTAGATTCCATTACAGAGGTAAGAAACTGGGTAAAAGATCTACACTCTCCAACCCCAAATATTTTTCTCTGTGGTGATTTTAATTTTCCATTCATGAAATATAAAAGGATAGGAAAAAATATAATCATACACCAGAACAAGGGGGGCTCACGGAAAGACCAGGAGCAGGTAAAAATGCTACTAGCTCTAGCTGATGAATTATGTTAACACAAGAAATAACAGAAAAAAAACAACTGCCAAGATTTGGTGTTCACAAACAACCGCAACCTAATTGATAATATAGAAATATCCCCAACTATAATATCGGATCACAACATTATTGAAATAACAACCAATATAAAGACAACAGTAAAGGAAAGCACGAACAACAGAAAGAAGCAAATTCGAAATTTTTAATTTTCACTCCAAAGCTATAAACTGGGAAGGTGTTGCATCCAGCATGGAAGTAATAGATTGAAAAACCATCTTCAAGGCCAATACGACGGAAGAGATGCTAATGACCTAGAGGAGAAGAGGCTGGAAATTGTGGAAAGACGTCCCATAAATACAACAAAGAGGAAAGAGAAGCAGGTTCCAGAGACAAAAAGAGGCCATTGTTCCGAAAGAGAAAACGAGTGACTGCAAATTTAAGTAACTGTAAAGAAAACAACATCAGAAAAATATTAAATGATAAACTGCAGAGTATCAATTGCGTCATACAGGAACTAATTGAGAAGCATACAGAAAAAGACGACGACGCTATAGAAGCGATAAAGGTTAACTCAAAGTACTTCTATAATTTTGTAAAAAGCAAGTCGGAAAAACGACACGCCTAACGAACCTTTGAAAAATGAAGACAGTGTTTTATCTGATGATCAAGCAGAAGTATCTGAAATATTAAGAGCTCAGTACGAATCATCTTTCACTATCCCAAAAACTGACAAACTGATATGCGATAGAAACGCGTTCTTTAAAGAAGAATTACAAGGAGAAAGTATAACGGACTTCGACTTTACGACAGATGATATTACACAAGCTGTAGGGAAACTAAAAGCACACTCAGCGGCAGGACCGGACAAATGGAATGACATACTGATGGAAAACTGCAAGAATGCAATCGCTGAGCCCCTATATTGGATATGGAGACGATCACTAGACACGGGAGAAATACCGGACATCCTGAAGAGCGCGAACATAATCTTAATATATAAGCGAGATCGATCCGAGGCCAAAAACTATAGGCCAGTGTCGCTTAGTTCATCTCACTAAAATATTTGAAAGAATGGTTAGACAGAAAATCTATAACTTTTTGGAAACTCAGGAAAAATTAAATGATAACCAACGTGGGTTTCGATCAGGCAGATCATGTTTATCACAACTAATGGAACACTACAACAACATTATTGATGCTCTGGAAAGTAATGAAAACTATGATGTAATATACGCAGACGGTGCCAAAGCGTTCGACAAGTGAGACCATAGAATCGTAATGCAGAAATTGAAATATATGGGAATACCAGGAAAAGTAGGGAAATGGATAAATAATTTCCATAATGAGCGCCGGCAAGTCGTTACAGTACAAACTACAAAGAATATATTCATCAGAATCAGAGGTCCTCAGCTCAATACCACAAGGAACAGTATTAGCTTCACTACTCTTCATAATCATGCTAACTGACATAGATAAGGACGTTACCAGAGACAGCACAGTAACATCCTTTGCCGATGACAAAGATTACTAGGAAAATAAGAAACCCAGAAGATATAGGATTTCTACAGACATGAACAGAATCTACAAGTGGACGGAAGACAACAATATGAAGTTTAACACTGAGAAATTTCAACTGTTACGATACGGAAAAGGGGGGGACCTAAAATCCATGGAATATTATACCCCAAATGTACAGGAAATTCAGAGAAATTCTAAAGCAAAAGATTTAGTTGTTGCGATGCGATGAATGACGATGTGAAATTTGAAACACAAAATAAGATAACAGTAAACAAAACAAAGAGAATAACTGGGCAGTTACTGAGAAACTTTAAATAAATGGATAGGAATATAATGATTCCTCTACTGAAAACACTGATCATACTCAAATTGGAATACTATTGGGTCCTAACATCCCCATATAAAAAAGAAGACATTAGACAGCTAGAAGGGATTCAGAGAAGCTTCACAGCCAAGATCAATGGGTGCAAAGAAATAAATTACTGGGAAGGGTTACGCGAATTAAACCTATACTCACTATATTCACTATATTTACACTTGGGAAATAATGGAGAAACTAGTCACTGATCTTACTCTAAACCCTGTAACTCACTCCCCAAACAACAGTGGAAAGTAGAAAAGGAAAAAACTGTGTCGTGTTCCCAAATTAAAGGCTAGACAGGACATCTTTAACCCTGAAAAAAAATGGTTTTGTTGTGAGAGGACCAAGACTGTTTAATCAGCTGTCCAAAGACTTAAGGAACACGAGTGGTGTTGCAGTGGACACCTTCAAAAGCAGATTAGACGCTGGTTCAGGACAATCCCCGATAAGGCTGGCGTACCTGGCTATGTGAGGTGGAGAGTACAAGAAACCAACTCACTACTTCAACAGACCAACTCGAGAGGAGGGGCAACAAGCTTGACCTTCGTGAAATGAGGAATCATCGCAAGGAACATATATATATATATGATACACACAGACTGTGCATGGAACAAGGAACTCTTCTAGGAAAATTAAATCCACTATAGTCCAAATAAGTAATGGCAAATGACAAATAATATAGTTTTTTCTTTTTCATGATGCTAGCCCGACGTGGGCAACGGGTCACTCGCAAAGAGGTTCCAAAAATATAGCTTCCCTCACCAGCTATCTGCAAAGCAGATAGGATCCAGCTTTGGCACAGGATCTAGGGTTTAAAGCAGGTACTCCTCCCCTTCCGAATATTCGAGAAGCCGGAACTTCTCGCCTTATGAGAGAAACAGAGATAACTATGGTAACCCCAGATACGATAACAGGTATGAGGGTAACCCAAGATACGACAACAGGTATGAGGGTAACCCCAGATACAACAACAGGTATGAGGATAACCCCAGATACGACTACAGATATGAGAATCGGTACGAGAATCGGTACCGTTCACCGTCACCCTATGAACGAAGAAGAAGGGACTATTCCCCTTACGACAGAGACTACTCCCCTTACGACAGAAGAAACTGAGGTTACCCCTCCCCCGACAGGAATGGAGGCAGGTATCCCGACAGAAGAACGGACCGAAGTCCGTCACCATATTGGAGATACGATAAGGAAAGAGAACCTCGCCGCGGAAGACGCCCAGAAAAAGAATGGGAAAAAGGGCGAGATAATTCTCCGTGGCCCCGAAGAAATGACCCCTCAACCGAAAGGGACCTTTCCCCCCGTCGAGTGTCATTTAAGGAGGAGGAAGAGGCAATACACAAGACAAAGGAACTTGAATTGAAACCGATATTGGTAAGAAGATTAACACACAAACCAAAAGAACTTGAATTGAAGCCGATATTGGTAAGGAGAAAAGACAACGAAAGCATGAACCGGGACATAAGAGATAAAGGTGAGAAAGTGAAAGTGAAAGAATGGAATGAAAGAGACAGAAAAAATCTCACAAATGAGGAAGCGAAAGAGATGAATGAAATGTATGAAAGGAATGAAAGACGCAGCTTCAATAATGATACGAAAGAGAAGTGTTTAAATGCCAATGAAACGAGTGACATTGAAAGTACATATACGGTGCGAGAGGACGGAGCGTGTCTGCATAAGAATCTGACCTTGAGAGCGGAGTCTGCCTCATGCAGACCTAATAACGAGTGCGAGGAAAGAACAGAAAGTGACCTTGACTTTGAGGTAAGGCTTCAGTCGAAGGACACAGATGCGGTGGGAATAATAACGGAATGTACGAGAAAAATGTATGCAATGTACGAATTAAACGAGAGAGAAAGAGAAAGAGTGCATTGATTAAAACCTGAGAGCGAGTTAGATGATAGTATGATAGATGAGAACACGATAGACCCCAGGGAGCTTGATCCCCCACCGGAAACGAAATGGGTAAACTGAGTATACAATATGTGTTCTTGTGACGTACGTATGAGACATAACATGACGAAGAATGACTCATGTTTGTATTGTGGGAACGGAAGTAGTTTGAATCCGGCGAACAAAAATGTAAATTGCGAAAATGAATTAAAAACGAGTGAGGAAAATATCGTGATAATGGACGCGGATGGATTGGCTATACAGGAAATGACGGAATTCAGCGGAAAAGACATAAATGAAGTAGCTCCCTCGAATGAATGCCCCTGGGAATCGACCAGGGTAAAAATAAGCTAAAGTTGCGTGAGGGAGAATGCAGAGCAAAAAATAATGAATGTAAACGGTCCCATGATGTCCCTTGAACTTTTGAACGAAGGGGCCGATGTCGGTCTAGTAAGGGAAGGGTCAATTGACACCTTTGAATTTCGACCCCAAGTCGAAATTACAAGTCTTAGCCGTAAGGCGGTAAATGACGAAGTCCTAACCACCATGGGACAAATAAAAACAAAAATAGGCATTGAGCGCGAGAAATATGATCTTACTGCGTTGCTCGTTAAAGAATTGCCTGAGGGATTAAACTTTATTTTAGGGGCGGATTTCATCCGAGCAAACCTCATACATATTGCAGGTAAAGGCACGGGATTTGTGGCTTACATAAATGAGATACAAATCCCCTTGATTACGAAATTGATGAGAGCCCCAAACCAAGAAGACCAAAACGCGGAGAGAAAAGAAGTAAATAACCTCCCTCTCCCATTAATACGAGGGTCCACGTCCATTGCCCCTTTAGCTGGAGCAATTTTAGAAGTACGGACTCCTTCCCCGTTGAAGGAGGGATCCACTCTAATCGTAGAGGCGAGAGAAACCCCTTTAAACCTAAGGGTAGAGCCGCAACTAGTTTGCGTGAACGAAAAAAAGAATGTATCCGTTATCGTGCGAAATGAATCCGCCTACGATAGAGTTAAAGTCACGGGAGAAAGGACAAAGCTGGCGGGAGAAGTTTTACGATACTGCGATTGCGAAGGGAAAAAACCCTGTAGCGCGCCAAACGAATGCTCTTTCAACGGCAAAGAACCCAAGAAAGAAGTGAGTGAAAAAGAGATCAATCAATTCATGAACCATAAGCGTAAATGGTCTGAAGATGAAATTTCAGAGGAAATTTATTAAATGGAAATGATGAGCGAATTCTCTTTAACCCCTAAGTCTGTGAAGCAGGAAAGAAGGGAAGTACAAGAATTTGTAATAAATCCTAAATTAGACCCAGACGAAAAGAGGAGATTAAAAAACCCTCTTAAGGACTGACTATATTGGACAAAAGAGGAGAAAATTAAACGAGACTGAAATTGCAACCGAAGAAAAAGAAACAAACGAGATGAATTACGTACGCCAGAAGAATAAACGTAACTATATTGACGAAACGAAAAGGAAAAAAGAGATAACCAATGAACCGCACCGCTTCCGCAGTCGGTACGAGGAAACGGATAATCTGCGGTCGCACGCAGGTGGGCCGCCAGAACTCATTTAAAGGTCCTGATTACTGGTCTAGAAGATGAACTTATCGGCTAACGTTTAGAAGGCGATCGAATGAGTAAACAAGACACGCACACGAATTAACCAAAGGTAACAAATGGGTTAAACTCTTCCCCGAGACATTCAAGAAAAATGTTCTTTCCTTTTAACAAATCTTTTACCACTTAATATATAATCAAATTAATCTCCCCCCCCCCTCTCGGAAAGTTGACTGAAAGGCATGATTTCGTTTTGGAGTTAAAAATGTTCATATAACTATACGTATTTCATATTTTCTTTTTCATGTAGCATACATTTTTCACTGCATATCGTTTATAAAATATTTCACGTTCTAATATCGTGGCGTCTGACTCAGAGTTTAATGGGAAAATATTCATGATTAAGAGGTGGGCGTGAATGCCTAGATAGCATGTTTCACGCGTCCGAATCGGCTCTCTTTAAATTCCTTGAGCTTAAGGGAGTCGAGTGGAAAATTTATAAAAAAGAATTCATTAAGATTTCGAGAGAAGAAATTTTCTTGTTTATCATTGCTCATATAAAATATTTTTGTTTTGTCTTAACGAAATTGCTCCTGAATTAATCATGATCCCCGTCCTCTTAACCTTATGCTCCATACACGTTGGGGCGCAAACCTTCTCAAATCACGAAGTCCTTTTTCAACCAATGGGATCCCTAATTCTGCAAGGCCCCACGTACACTTTCAGCGCACGTCTCAGTCTGAAGCCCAACTATCGAAGCCTGCTAATCCTGAACCACCTCGTGATTTCGAGATCATGTATATCGCGAACTCCTCATTTACGAAGGAGGCCCTTCACCACTTCAACGCTTCCCTGTCTAAGGGAATAGACCTTCAGGATGTAACCCGGTACCTGCGCAGGGTCGCCACGCCACCCTCACCCTGTGTCTCGCGTTGGGAATAGCAGTCGTCGGAATTGCGATCTGGAAGAGACGATGCTGTCGCCGCCGAGATCCTCCACCGGAACCAACTACCAGGTTTAAAATCCCTGCATCGGGCCCCCCGGAAGCTCAGGTGACCAGATCGCCAACGCCCCCAAGAAGCCCCCCTCATAAATTTCGCTTTTCACCGACGAGCCCAAGTTTCGTCAGAAGATTGTCCTCGGCAATTCAGTCATATCGCACGCCAGAATCAGCACCTAACGTTGGCTACGAGGAAATGGGCATTCCCGTAATTAAGACTTAAACCGTTTCTCCCATCTGGCCCCTCTGTGTTTTTCCCCATTCTTAATACTTACGAAAAGACGACCGAATGAAGGTAGTGTTTTGAGAGTTGCCTCTCCACTACAAAGCATTTCCTCTCACGGAGCATTTATCTTTCCGTATTCACGGATATTGAAGTCCTTCGTTCGGCCTCAAGTTTCCTCAGGGACTCAATACTTTTTTTTTTTTTTTGGAATGAACAAATTTGTTATACACAAGCCACTTGATTCCCCATAATACCCCATGTTTTATCTTCAATATTTAAAACAGCCCGTGAGATAAACCTCGAGTGTTCTCATCGACTCGTGCGACGCTCCCCCCCCCCTTTTTCTTTGTTCTTAAATGCTTGCCTCGGCGCGTTTTGGACTCGTAGGAGGGATGGAGTACGAAAACAGATGCGGGGAAAAACCCGTTAGAAGATATCTTGCGCTTCGTCGGGAATGAGCGATAGTCCGGGTGGCGCTCTGGTAATTCTCCGAGTAGGCCTTTGAGAGGGTTTGCTCGTTAAAGACTAAAATTGAGAGTTATTGTGTGAGATTTGAGTTCGAGACATTGAGTTTGAGAGAATAGAGAGTTTACGAGGAAATATTGAGAGCCGTTAACCTAAACTACTGCGAGGGATGTAGTGGACGGTCAACGATAGATCTTAAATTATTTAATTAATGTTAAGACTAGTTGAAGAAAAAACCTGAACTTGACCGTATTACATTTCGAATTTGAGATTGAACTTGTAGCCAAATGTGACTTCAATTTATTGATTAAAAGCTATTCAAACAGACTATTTCATTATCAAATACACACTAAAATCGGGGGTACAGAAGTAAGCGGAGGATAAAGAATTCACGCAGAGGGTCACTAACTTAAAGATTTATTATAACTTCAATTTACTCATCGAGCATCTACAGTGACCTTTGACAAAAAAAATTTGTATTAAGGGTCCGTCTCCCCTGACAACGGACAATTTTTTATTACAAACTGGTGTCAGGAGGGGATAACGGATTTTTTATTACAATATATATATATATATATATATATATAAAACTGTATTTGGGTCAACCTATTACCAGCTCCTTGAGTGATGACTCGGATATAAGAAAACAATCTCGAAGCCCGTGTGCTAAAGCGAATATGACCATAAGGAACTTTCGATTCTGTATAAGTGAACCTAAAGACACTCTCTTTCATACTTTCTGCAGTAATATATACGGACAGCAACTCTGGGTGAATTATAAAAAAGGTTCTGGCAGAACCCTAAATTTGCTGTACAACAGGTCTTTTAGACTCTTATATAAATTACCTCCGAGATGCTCAGCTCTGCAAATGTTTGCTACCCGCAATGTCCCGAGCTTCCCGGAGGTAACAAGACGTGCTCAATACAGTCAATTGCAAAGAATTAAAAAATCAACCAACCCGATTATCCAAGCTATCCACGAGTCCTGCCATTCATCCTCTAAGCCAGGGGTCCCCAACCCTGTGCCCGCGAGCACCATGGTGCCCGCTGACCCTTTTGCGTGTGCCCGCAACTGACTGATTACGATTGATAAGTTTTTATTTAAATTTTTAATAAAATGTTAAGTATGTTACATATTTTAAATATTTAGTTACTAAATATTTAAAATATGTAACATACTTAACATTTTATTAAATTTTAGTAGTTAATTACGGAAACAGATGCTCATTTATTTGAAAATAATTATTTCTTTATAAATAAATTAAGTTATCGTTTTGATCATTTTTCTAAGATTCTTAGTTAGCCCATCCTTGTTTTTTTTTTTGTGTATTATGTTCATTATTTTACATCGGAATTAAATGGGGTTTTTTGTGTATTATGTTCATTATTTTACATCGGAATTAAATGGGGGGTTTTTGTGTATTATGTTCATTATTTTACATAGGAATTAAAGGGGGGTTTTGTGTATTATGTTCATTATTTTACATCGGAATTAAATGGGTTTTTTTTTGTGTATTATTTTCATTATTTTACATAGGAATTAAATGGGTTTTTTTGTGTATTATGTTCATTATTTTACATAGGAATTAAATGGGTTTTTTTGTATTATGTTCATTATTTTACATAGGAATTAAATGGTTTTTTTTGTGTATTATGTTCATTATTAAGTCCAACTATAAATTTGCCTTGAAAAAGTAAATGGTGCCCGCCGCACTACCGGTAGTCTTGAATGTGGTCTTCGGCAGAAAAAGGTTGGGGACCCCTGCTCTAAGCTATCGAATTCTTGGTACGAAAACGTCTGTTTGTAGCTCCACTTAACTTCAACATTACAGTATTATTTCTAATCAATTGTATATATTTCTATCCTTAGTATATGAACTGTCATTGTATTAATAATGTTTGTCATATGGACTAAAGTCTGCCAATAAACCTTTTCATTTTCATTTTCATATATATATAAAAGTATTTCTGTGTCTGAAGGTATGATCGAGATTACATCCTTCACTTATACTTGTAATTACGTTTCTCAGGATTAAAATAAAAGCTGTGGTACGGATTGTCACACCACCTTAGGCCTACATCTTAAATTACAATTCACAGGAACATAAACTACAGAATGGACTGTCACACCAACTTAGATCTGCAGTTTTAATATGATACTAAAAATTATACCGACACGATTCCTCGAATATTATAGAATTCTTTTCTAAAATTCACCTCCCTCAATATAAATAATTAGTTCTGTAATTTAGCCGACAAGTTGCATAATATAATAAAGAGATGAAACGGGGAAAAAAATCGTCGGAATAAATAAAGTGATCTGGTAAGAAGATTGTTTACTGATTTGACACTGCACTAGGCTAATTATAAACTATGCGAGTGCTCTATAATTACATAAGAGAAACTGCTACGGGAATCGTTTCTAAAATAAAAAAAAAAAAACAATCCCACCATGTTTCAAGTAGCTACATCTGCAATATATATATATATATATATATATATATACAGGGTGAGTCAAAAGTCTCCATACATAGGCAAAAATGGTCATGATAAATAAATGATTATTTATTTTTTTATTTTTTGCAGGTGATGTGCTGAGACGCCTTTGTCCCAAGAAGAGCGTATAGAGATCATTCTTCTGGCAGGATCAGGAAGCTGTCGCAAGGTTGCCGAGGATTTTAACAGGAGACACGCCCCCGGCACGCATATCACACACGACACCGTTGCCAAACTCATTGAGAAGTTCAAGAAGACTGGAAGTGTTGCAGACTAACCGAGAAGTGGCCGTCCACGAACAGCCACCGACGAAGGCACAGCGACCATGGTGCTGGCAGCGTTCGCAAGAGTCCCCAAAAAAGCACTCGACGGATGTCTGCAGAATGCGGTGTCAGCCAAAGGAGTATCGTCGCATTATGAAAGAGCACAGATGGCATCCATACAAAATGCAAATGTTGCAGTATCTTACCGAAGACGACTCAGACAGGCGGCTGGAATTCTGTGAATGGGCAAGAACAAAAGTGGACGAAGACACGGAGTTCTCGGCTGGCATCCTGTTTTCAGATGAAGCCAACTTTTATGTTCATGGAGAGGTTAATCATCAAAACGTACGTTATTGGAGTGATGACAACCCGCACTGGATGAGTCCCTCAAAGACGCAAGGCGCTGGAAAAGTGATGGTGTGGTGCGGGATATGGGGCAACACAATTGTTGGCCCTTTTTTCATTGACACCAATCTGAATGCCGAAATGTATCTAAACATGCTGCAAGACACAGTCATGCCGTCCCTGCTGAACGAGGACGGAGAATTTCCAGCGTACTTTCAGCAAGACGGGCGCCACCCCATTATGGTATCTGCGTGCGCCAGTGGCTGGATCAGCAGTTTCCGGGTCACTAGATTGGCCGCCGTGGTCCCGTGGAGTGGCTTCCGAGGTCCCCAGACCTCACCCCCCCTTGATTTTTACTTGTGGGGGCACTTGAAGGCCATGGTGTACCAGGTGAAAATACAAAACACGGACCACCTAAAGGAACGCATTCGTAATGCGTGTGCACGCATAACGCCAGACGTGTTAACGCGCGTTTGCCATGACTGGAAGGAACGCATCCGTATGTGCATTCAGTGTAATGGTGCCCAAATAGAGCATATTTTGTGACTTACAACTGATTGCATAATAAAGTGACCATTTTGCCTATGTATGGAGACTTTTGACTCACCCTGTGTATATATATATATATATATATATATATATATATATATATATATATATATATTATAACTGCAAACACGCAGTATAATTAACGTAAAGAACGACGCTTTGTATAGGAGAATTAACCGCGCAAGATGAGAGCGAAAGAACGAAACAAATGAAAAAATGAGGTACCCACCCGGGAATCGAACCCGGGATCTTCCGATTGCCGGTCAGATATGATAACCACTATACCACAGGCCTCACCCAAACAAATGTCGTAATTCCTCTACATACGCGCAGAAACCAATGCCCCAAAGGGGCACCTCCCGCATGCCGTAACATTATATACATTATAACTGCAAACACGCAGTATAATTAACGTAAAGAACGACGCTTTGTATAGGAGAATTATCCGCGCAAGATGAGAGCGAAAGAACGAAACAAATGAAAATATGAAGTACTCACCCGGGAATCGAACCCGGGATCTTCCGATTGCCGGTCAAATATGATAACCACTACACCACAGGCCTCACCCAAACAAATGTCGTAATTCCTCTACATACGCGCAGAAACCAATGCCCCAAAGGGGCACCTCCCGCATGCCGTAACATTATATACATTATAACTGCAAACACGCACACGGGTGGGTACCTCATTTTTTCATTTGTTTCGTTCTTTCGCTCTCATCTTGCGCGGATAATTCTCCTATACAAAGCGTCGTTCTTTACGTTAATTATACTGCGTGTTTGCAGTTATAATGTATATAATGTTACGGCATGCGGGAGGTGCCCCTTTGGGGCATTGGTTTCTGCGCGTATGTAGAGGAATTACGACATTTGTTTGGGTGAGGCCTGTGGTATAGTGGTTATCATATCTGACCGGCAATCGGAAGATCCCGGGTTCGATTCCCTGGTGGGTACCTCATTTTTTCATTTGTTTCGTTCTTTCGCTCTCATCTTGCGCGGATAATTCTCCTATACAAAGCGTCGTTCTTTACGATATATATATATATATATATAAAATGCATTTGTACATACAAATCAAACTAAAACAATTTGTAATTTAAGCTCGTTAACGGAAATCAGATCAGTCTCATTCGCGGGGATGGAATGTGAACATATATTTTTTTCATTTACAATTCGTGTTTAGAAGAACATGGTGCATTCCTAGCCTCTAATGAACCCGACGATTCCCCCGGATGTAGGGTTT
>JAJOZX010000119.1:217500-220000 GCA_023014485.1 Bathynomus jamesi
TTCCAATATATTTCTGCTAACAATAGATTTACTAAACCTTAATTTAGAAGCATTTTTCCAATCAATGGGATGATTAGAATCTCTTACGTGAATGAAAATGGCGTTAGATTCCTGACCACTTCTTATACTGTATTGATGCTGTTTAATACGTAACTCAAGAGTCTTACCAGTTTGGCCAATGTAAAATTTATTACATATTGTGCAAGGGATTTTATATACACAACCTTTAAGTGAACATGGTTGTGTATATAAAATCCCTTGCACAATATGTAATAAATTTTACATTGGCCAAACTGGTAAGACTCTTGAGTTACGTATTAAACAGCATCAATACAGTATAAGAAGTGGTCAGGAATCTAACGCCATTTTCATTCACGTAAGAGATTCTAATCATCCCATTGATTGGAAAAATGCTTCTAAATTAAGGTTTAGTAAATCTATTGTTAGCAGAAATATATTGGAATCAAGTGTGATCAAGAATAATGCGGGTTTGGTCTTTAATATTAGCCCTGGGTTGTACAAATTAGATTCGTATATTGTCAGTAAGTTGGCGATGGGCCTACTGTTTTCTTAATTGCATTTTTTGCCTCTTAATGGTTTGCCCTGGTTAAAAAATAAATATTATTGTAAGAACTGTTAACATTCTTATGTGTCTAGTTTAATTGTAATATTTCTTTCGTGTATAATCTTTGGTTGCTGGGTGGTTTATTGGATATTTGAAGTGGGTTGCTGTTGGGATAACTATTTTTTCCAGATTGTTTGTTGAAATTTTGTAATAATTCTGTAAGACGATGGCAACTTTCCCTTTGTTTTCATTAATTTCGGGCCTTGTAATTTTTCCTATTTCAATTAAATATTAGTGTTAATAACCATTATAATAATTATTTTTTTTTTTTTTTTTTTTTTAGGTTTTCTGTACTGGTGTTTTGTCTAATTTCATCTGTATAGTAATTAATCAGCCTACAGATTATGTTTTCTATTTGTTATCTACGTCATCTATTTGTTTTTCATTAAATTCTTGCCTATTAATTGCCTGTTTTAATTAAATGTTAATAACCATTATAATAATTTTTGTTCTCTGTATTGGTTTTCTTTTTGTCTAATTTCATCTATACAGTATATATTTTTTATTCAGTTATTTAGCTGCCTACAGATTATGTTATCAATTTGGGGGAAAAAAATCTTTAGAGGGCTTTAAGGCCTTTAATTTGAGGTGCCAATTGTGAATTTTTTGCTTGTCTATTTAACTCAAATACTTTGTAATCTCCGTCTATTTTCTGTTCTTCCTTGATAATGTGAATATATCACGAAAGCGCTCGGACTTTGTGTTTCCTTTTCCTTGTGGTTGTTTGCTTATATATATATATATATATATATATATGGGAATGAACTCAGAATGGTTCCCTGAGTTTTTTATGATACACAGACCGTGCATGGAACAAGGAACTCTTCTGGGATAATTAAATCCACTATAGTCCGAATAAGTAATGGTAAATCACAAATACCATAGTTTTTCTTTTTCATGATGCAAGCCCGACGTGGGCAACGGGTCTCTCGCAAAGAGGTCTCATAAATATAGCTTCCCTCACCAGCTATCTGCAAAGCAGACAGGATCCAGCTTTGGATCCTGTCTGCTTTGCAGATAGCTGGTGAGGGAAGCTATATTTATGGGACCTCTTTGCGAGAGACCCGTTGCCCACGTCGGGCTTGCATCATGAAAAAGAAAAACTATGGTATTTGTCATTTACCATTACTTATTCGGACTATAGTGGATTTAATTATCCCAGAAGAGTTCCTTGTTCCATGCACGGTCTGTGTGTATCATATATATATATATGTGTGTGTGTGTGTGTGTGTGTGTGTGTGTGTGTGTGTGTGTGTGTGTGTGTGTGTAAACCATATACGACTGGCTATGTCGACTGGCGGGGTTCTGAAGCAATGCAGGGAGCTCAGGGAAGGATTCAAAATGCTTCGAGACGTCACAACGAAAGCATTTTCTCCTCCTCCTCCTCTCTCTTCTCTTTCCTCCTTTTGTTTTATTACCCTTGTTAGGTTAGGTTACCCACTCCTCTCTTGGAAGGTCTAACTCCGGCCCCCTTGGACGGTGTAACCCCCACCCCCCTTCATGCATAACCTCCTCTCCCGTTTGGAGGGTCTAACCCCCATACCACTCGCCCACCCACCTTGTTGTAATTATTGATCATGTTACATGCAATTGATTTGCACTCGGCATTTTTTGCTAACACACTACTCAACCAATATTATTGCTTCGTATTCATTTTCATAACACTTCGTACATATAATATAAATGGACATCATTGGGTCAACTTGTACGTCCTAACCTTTACGGTTAGGTAATGGTTAGGTACGGTAATTAATAGAAATTTACGTTCATATGATACACTACTCCATATTCTGAAAATAAATTACAAGGCATATAGGATTATATACTGATTGTACGAGAGGGGGGTCAGAAAATAAGTTTACATGGCGTATAATT
>JAJOZX010000119.1:225000-250000 GCA_023014485.1 Bathynomus jamesi
GAAAGAGAGAGTTTATAGAGAGTTTATAAAGCTATAAAGATACTTGAAGTAGTTTCAAGTCAGTCAGTTCAAGTAAGTCGGTTGCACCAAGAAGGACAACCAAACCCAGAGAATAATAGACTTCACTTGATAGCAGTTCAAGTGCAGTCATTTTCAGTTTTCAGACAGTTTCAGTTGGTTGTAACCAAGAGGGACAACCAAACCCCAGAGATTAATAGTCTTCACTTGATAACAGTTCAAGTGCAAGTCAGTTTCAGTTTCAGTAGACTCCACTGATAGCAGTTCAGTGAAGTCCATTTCAGTTAGTTCAAGTCAGTAGGTTGCATCCAGAGGGACAACCTCCCAAGAGATTTGTAGACATACTTGATAGCAGTTCAAGTCAGTCAGTAAGTCATTTTATTTGAAGTCAGTAAGTCAGTTTATTTGAAGTCAGTTTATTTGAAGTCAGTTTATTTGAAGTCAGTTTATTTGAAGTCACTTTATTTGAAGTCAATTTATTTGAAATCCCAAGTCTCAGTTTTCAAGTTCCAAGTCTCAGTTTTCAAGTCCCAAGTCAGTTTTCAAGTCCCAAGTCAGTTTTCAAGTCCCAAGTCAGTTTTCAAATTCCAAGTCATTTTAATGCAGTCAATTGAATTCATTTTTTTTTTTGTTGTTCAAGAGGATTTAATTCAACCTTTTTTTTTGTTGTAAAAGAGAATTAAATTCAACCTGAATTGATCGATATGTGTCTTTAGTTTAACCGTTTTTTTTTGTAAGAAGGAAATTGACCGATTTGATTTAAATATATATATAAAATTATATATTTTATTATTGGTAACCAAAACCGTTTTTACAATTGTTTATAACAATCTGTATAATTATTGTGATTATATGATGACAGTAATTGTGTAATAATTAATCGATCATGTACCTAATTTATCCTGCTCTGTACGGCCGGGAAATTTACCCGTAGGACCGCGGCGCACATACCCAACATTTCAGTTGTTTATTTTTTTTCATTTAATTTTAATAAAACTTCTACACAACAAAACATATGTATTTATCTACTGTATATGCAAACAAGTTTTCAGACTAAAATATCAAATAATTCAAATTCTATCAACATTTAACGAAAGAGTATGATTTTTCTACTTAACATGCAAAAATTATTAAACCTTTTTAATTTTTTTTTTTATTATATAAAAATAATTTTTAATGTAAAATTTACCTGAAATTATTAAAAGAAAAAAATTGTTCGAAATGCTTTCCTTCCATTTCAATAACTTTTTTATTCTTTGCCGAAATTCATCTCTGGCTCGATTTACTTTTATTTTTAAGAATATTATAAAATTATTTTAGCTCATTAAAATGCATAATTGATTTCTATTTTTAATTTGTATTTTTCATTTCTTTGTTCAATTAATCGTGAGTAATTGTCCTTAAGTTGTATTATTGTACCATTTGTAAGGTAACAAACGAAAATTATAGTCAGTGTGACGCTATGAATGTTAGTAGTCGAATTTAATTGTGTCGAAATTCAATTTTAATACCGCTAGATTTACTTTCATTAATTGTAAGTTCTTCTAAGTACGTTTTTTTATTACCTTAATATACGTGCAACTGATTTAATTACGTAAAATCGATAATCCTAATTGAATTTTATTACTTTTGACACATATTCGAATTCATTAAAACTCATACGCATACACCATCATTAATACTACCTGTAATTAGAATTTTATAATTATTCACTTTATTATACTTAAAAGATTCTATAATCCTACTCTCATTTTAAATTATTAAATAACTTTGTTAATTCGAAAACCTACCGAATCCTTACACACACACACACACACACATGTTTGCACACGAAATATACTATATATACAAACCTTATGCTAAAATCATTGGCTATCACAATAAACTATTTCATTGCGTGTAAGTGCTAACTATGTAATTTAATCTTAATCATTTTTGCTTTCTATATATATCTTGCTCATGCATTTATTCAGTTAATTTAACAATCCTCTCAGCTAATCTGTCCCTCAAAATTATAAGATACATACTTTGTACCTAGTATACACAAATACACACTAGACCACAGGTCTATACAACATCCATTACGTAATTCGAAATTTTTACCTATAATAGTCAATAAAATTAGTTATAGACTGTACGATCAGGGTAACTTTGGAAAATAATTTATATTTTTCCCTTTTACCTACTATTCATCACGTATGTAATTTTCCCCACTGGAAAATAAAATTGTGTTAAAAATTTAACAATATCATTCTTTGTCTAACTTAATTGTTTGTCTAAATTAACGTATTAATCCTTTTATTCTGTTTACATAAATTAAGTAATAATCTTTGAATTTTTATATTTTATAATAACTCCCGAAGCAAGTGTCATGTTAAAGATTTGATTACTGTGCGTTGTAATGAAACACCCGAACTCACTTGTTCTGTATAAAATTTGTATTGTAAAGAAAAAAGTCGTCATCATCTAATTTGAATTCGTTAGGATGTTATTTCCTCAATTGTATTGTAGCAATTGTATTATATAGTTGTATTAATATAATTTTTTGAGGGGAGAGTACTGTAAAAATGAACAAGGAATAATCAATATTCATTTTTACATGAGAAGCCAAAATCGCCTAAGCGAGTTTTGGATAAAAATTTTATTTGTTGTTATTTTTGTTTGTGTCACAACCATATGATCTACCATTTATATGGTTTAGTCGTATCCATATTTCCATTTTTCATTTGTTATAGAAATTATTATAATTAATTATGATTGTCTTGCATCTAACCCGTAGTTGTATTTAGTCCTTAATACCCACTCTGTCTTTAATTCGTTCTTTTGAATCCTCCCGTTAATGACCTACACTGTACGTACGACATAATTTGAATAACTATGATGTCATAAAGTAGCTTAATCCCTTCACACTTTTCCCGTCATTAATTTCCCTTCATCATATATCTAGTATACAATGTATGGTAAATTCTTTAATAATAATAAAAAGAAAACCTTTACACTCTATACGGCATTATTTAATTGTGGTGTTATGTACTGTAGTATAAATATTATCATTCAACCATATTCGCCCATACGTCCATATCTTATCTTGACCATTATCCTATATCAATTTTATTAAATATTCATTTTACTCGTGTCAGTCTATGAAATGCAAAACTTTATGCATCCGTACCTGTTCGTTCGAAAACGCGCAAATACGTTCTCGTGTATTATTTTTTTTATTTTTTATTTTATTATTTCGCCTCCCGAAATGAACTCGAAAACGCTTAGGCAAGTGATCAAATTCCGCGAATCGCAGCATAAATCGAACATCTGAAAACGAAAGACCTCCTGTCCCTCTGATTTCAGATTTATAACTTATAATCATATGTGTCATGTTGTGTACAAATTATCTCGTATGTGCCCATGTACTTTGTATTATATTTCTAACATCTTAATTTTCTATTAATATGAAACACTGTAGAAAACGAAACAAAGTTATAGTAACTGTTTAATTGTAATTAACTGTAATAATTTATTTTTAGTGTAATTAATGTATTTTAATAACGATAATTAACGATAATAAGCGAATATGAATTAATTGGTAATTGTAATCATAATTGTAATGAACCAAAATTACAACGTACTCAATGATGTACTTAGATTGTACTTATGTACTACTACGAAATTATATCGCCTTCAGAAACGTATACTTGGCGAAAAATACGATTAGTTTTTATTTTTATTTTATTTTTTTTATTTGGAATCTTACAAACATCTGATCATGTGTTTAAAAGGGGGTGGAACTTAACCTTCAAGCTGCATTCCCCCAAAATTTAGATTATATGTATAAAGCATGTAATTGTAAGTCACTTCACTACTTCACTTCATTCTTCTTTGGTCACTACTACAAGACTCCCTTGTTAGCAGCCTCGCTGCGAGGAGGGGGCAGAGGCCCCTTGCCTCTTTAATTTTTTTAGATTTCGGCTTGAGCCATGGTCAAAAGAGGTCGAACCTCTACCCCTGTGAATTCAGAGCACTACCTGTACATTTTTAGAAGTAAATTACAGTGAAAGAAACTTTATATTTTTCCCCTTCGAGTTGGGCTCTCTTTCGAGGACTTAGTAAATAGAAAAAATAGTTCCCGATAAGTTATAAAAAGAAAACCGGCGAACCGTCAGAGAAAGTGTCAGAGTATTATAGAAAGAGAGGAATTAACAACTGTCGACCCTATAGCGAGAGAAAAAAATTAAAATGTTATAGAAGAAAAACTATTGCGAGAAATATCCGTTGCTGCCTCCGAACCAGAACCCCCGTCGATTTCGAACCAACCCAGGGCCATAGAAGATATTGGGTTAACATATATATATATATATATATATATATATATATATATATATATATATATATATATATACACACATATATATATATATATATACATATATATATATATATATATACATATATATATATATACATACATATATATATATATGTGTGTGTGTATATATATACATATATATATATATATGTGTGTATACAGATATACATATATATATATATATATATGTGTGTGTGTGTGTATAATATATATATATATATATATATATAATATATATGGGATGAATTTCACAATAAAACACGTGAAATGAATGAATGCTGCAAACTCACAAGGAAAAAGAAAAACGATTCCAAAGCCTTTCGTGTATTCAGAGCTACACCTCGTCAGGGACGAGGTGTAGCTCTGATACACGAGAGGCCTTGGAATCGTTTTTCTTTTTCCTTGTGTGTTTGCAGCATATATATATATATATATATATATATATATATATATATATATATATATATATATATATATATATATACATATATATGTATATATATACATAATACATATATATATATATATATATATATATATATATATATATATATATATATATATATATATATATATATACAGGGTCCGCAAAAAAAAAGGAGCATGACGGAAATTGCTCTCACGCCCGCATTTTTTGCCGGACCCTTAAATGTTATATATCTAGCTAAAGATAAAAGAGCCCACAGTTGTATAAAACAAATTTCATCAAAATCGGTCATAAAATAATGATTTTATGGCCACAAACGTGCAATGACTAAAAAAAGTGAATTTCCGCGTAAAAATTTAATGTTTTTCTCATTACAAATTATTTTTTCCAGATGCCTAAATAATTTTAATCAATAAAAATGATAATATGCCCTTTCCTAAAGAAGATAAAATCTTAATAAAACATTAAAGACTTGATAAAAATTATGGCGCAATAAAATTATTACAAGAGTTTCCGAATAAACCATGGTCGAAAGGATGTTTGGACAAGCTGTTAAGAAAAATCGACGAAACTGAAAGCACTGAAAGGAAACAAGGAAGCGGGAGGCCAAGATCAGTTCGAACCGAAGAAAACATCAGAGATGTGGAACTAAGAATTTGTAGTCAAGAAGGCAGACCAGGGACTCACGTGACACCGTCCAGAATTGCTAATGAGTTGAGCATATCCGAAAGTAGCGTCAGAAACATTATTAAAAACGACCTTGAACTAAAACCTTATAAACGGATACACGGGCAGAAATTAACTGAAATTAACGAACAGAAAAGAGTTGTTTGTTCTGAACGCATGTTAAGAAATATCACTCCCGAAAAAGTAGACCTCGGCTTCTTTACTGACGAAAAGAAGTTTACGGTAGAACCACCGCGAAATTCCCAAAATGACAGAGTGTATTCAAGAGTTAATCGTAAAAATGAAATCCCGGATGATAGACTTTATGCTACCCGTAATCATTTTTCTGCCAGCGTAATGGTATGGGTCGGTGTGTCTAAACTAGGCAAGACATCTGTTTTTTTCGTAGAGCCAAACATCAAAGTAGACGCCCGCTATTACACTGAAACTTTGTTGGAACAAATGCTGCCCGAAATGAGACGATTGGCGAATAATGGTTACTTCTTATTCCAACAGGATGGCGCTCGGGCGCATACCGCTAAGTCAACTATTGAATTTTTAGAAAATAATGTTCCTGAATTGCTTTACCCAAAAGATTGGCCCCCTAATAGTCCAGATTTGAATCCGTAGACTACGGAATATGGGAAATGTTGGCTGAGAAAGTGTACAAGCATAAGATCCGAAATGTCGAACATTTGAAAGAAGTTATCGTACAAAAATGGGAAAAATTACCCAAGATCAAGTAGATAAAGCTATAGATCAATTTAGGCCCCGATTACGAAGGGTTGTAGAGGTTTCTGGCAAACATATCGAACAATTTTTATAGTCTTATAATTTCGTTTTCTTTGTAAATTGTAATTATATGACATGTTGTAGTAAAACTTTTATATTTTCTTTAATTTTTGACGTATTGACATGAAATTTGGTACTAACTTAGATTATTTGTTGCTTATTTGCCTAAAATAAGTTATTTGTCATTATGTGTAAAAATAAATGTACAGTAAACATTTTCGTCATGCTCCTTTTTTTTTTGCGGACCCGATATGTGTATATATATATATATATACAGGGCGTCCCAAAAAAATGTATACACACTTTAAATAATTATAAAGGCAGTGTTTATTAAAATACATTTCATTTTCAAAATGTAATAGAATCTACAGACATTATTTAATTGTTTTGTCAACGCCTGTTTTCAACTGACGTCCGTTCTGGTCCAGGCACTGCTGATAACGCGAGCAATGGAATCGCAAACATCACGAAACATTTCGTTTGGTATTTGTGTGCATTCTCGTTCAATGGCTGCTCTCAATTCAGCGACTGTTGCAGGTTTTATAGCGTAGACTTTGTCTTTTAAGTATCCCCATAAAAAAAAGTCTAGTGGTGTGAGGTCTGGTGAACGCGGAGGGTATTCTACGAAACCCCTTCGTCCAATCCACATCCACATCGTGCCAAGTACCACTCGCAATACTCCACTCTTCGGTCCGGATCATCTTCATTAATAGCATGGACTAATCTTGGAATGTAACCTTTCCATTGACAGCGCTTCAAAATGCGTTGGACAGACGATTCTGAAATTCCTACCTCACGACTCGCTTGCCGCACAGATTTTCTTGGACTTTGGTGATACGTTTCCAGTACTCTTTCTTGCTTTGTGGGGCTTGTCGATGTCCGTGTTCTTCCGGAACGCTTCTTGTGGACATTCTGAACAGTTCCATCGGCTTCAAACTTATCTCTAATTCGAGTGATGGTAAGTCGCGTTGGTGGATCTGTTTGAAACTCCCTCCTAAACTGTCTTTGCACTTCAACTGCGTTTTCACACTTCCAGTAGCATTTTAGAATGAATTTCCTTTGTTCAAAGCTTAGTCTGACTGCCATTATTAATTCTAATGGGTTTAACTTGGAAAGAAAGAAACATCAATTGAGCTATCAGCTGTTAAAGTGTGTATACATTTTTTTGGGACGCCCTGTATATACACATATGATACACACAGACCGTGCATGGAACAAGGAACTCTTCTAGGATAATTAAATCCACTATAGTCCGAATAAGTAATGGTAAATGACAAATACCATAGTTTTTCTTTTTCATGATGCTAGCCCGACGTGGGCAACGGGTCACTCGCAAAGAGGTCCCAAAAATATAGCTTCCCTCACCAGCTATCTGCAAAGCAGATAGGATCCAGCTTTGGGACAGGATCTAGGGTTAAAGCAGCCTAGCCCAGCTACATTTAGCTGGATCTTGTCTGCTTTGCAGATAGCTGGTGAGGGAAGCTATATTTTTGGGACCTCTTTTCGAGTGACCCGTTGCTCACGTCGGGCTAGCATCATGAAAAAGAAAAACTATGGTATTTGTCATTTGCCATTACTTATTCGGACTATAGTGGATTTAATTATCCGAGAAGAGTTCCTTGTTCCATGCACGGTCTGTGTATCATAAAAAACCTCAGGTGACCATTCTGAGCGAGAGCGAGTTTTTTGCTTATATTGAGGTTCTAAATGTAGCAGGGCTAGGCTGTTTTAAACCCTAAATCCATGTCCCAAAGCTGGATCCTGTCTGCTTTGCAGATAGCTGGTGAGGGAAGCTATATTTATGGGACCTCTTTGCGAGTGACCCGTTGCCCACGTCGGGCTAGCATCATGAAAAAGAAAAACTATGGTATTTGTCATTTACCATTAATTATTCGGACTATAGTGGATTTAATTATCCGAGAAGAGTTCCTTGTTCCATGCACGGTCTGTGTGTATCATATATATATATATATATATTATATATATATATATTATATATATATATATATATATATATATATATATATATATATATATATATATATCTTAGGGTGGGGTGAAAAAATTTTCAACTATTGCTTCACTGGTAATTAGGTGGATTGAAGGGTTATAAAAAAGAATCTGAGAATTAAAAAATTTTCAATTCATCTTAAGTACCCCATTTTCCACCCCAAAAAAAAATGGCCGCCAGCGAGTCATTATACGCTTTATAACTCGAAAAGTATTCTTTTTACAAAAATGTTTGCTGAAGCAAAAATTGTTTATTTCACATTTTCTACCTCATATAAATGTTTCAGATGTGTAATGAATTTTTTATGTTTCAGGTTTTTGTTGGATTTGGAATTGGTAATTTCTGATAATTTGTAACAAATACGGCTTCTGCTTTAAACATTAGAGCTGCAAGGAGTCAATCAAAACCACATTTTATATTTCGAACCGCACAAGAGCTCCCTCTTACAACATTGCCAACAAATAAACAGGTGGGCCAATACCATGTTCTTTTAAAAGAAGCCACTTCAGTGACTTCACATAACTGATATTTTCAACAAAATTACTGAAGATATACTCTGTATTTGGAGAAAAGCTTCGATTCTTGCAATAGCTGACAAATCAGTTTATATCAAATTAAAGCGGTTCATCGGCAAAGCAAACGGTCTTAGTAGATCAAAAAGTAGTGTCAAAATGAGAGAAAGTTTTAATGACACCTTGGAAGAATTATTCGATATCAGTGCCTGTAAATGCCCTTTTATCTCCCATCAAATTGCGGATAGAAGAAGGAATGGTTAAAAGAAGAAGAAAAATGAAGGACTCTCATATTTTAACCGAAATAGAGTGTTTTTCAGATGTAGAGAGTACTTCCACACAATATGAATTAGACTCACATCAGAGTGACTCAGACTGTAAGGCAGTTGCCATACAAGGTCAAATGAGACTTCCATTGCCTACTGTAGCAATGGAAGCCGATAGATTTGGAATTTCAGATCGAGCAGCAGCTGCTTTGGCTTCAGCTGCTTTAGTTCATTATGGAGCAATCACTAAAGAAGATAGTACGCTTTTGATTGACAAGAACAAAATCCGACGGGAAAGAGAGAAAATTAGAAAAAGTTTGGTGATGGAGAGTAAAGCTAATCCTGCTGTCATATCTGCTATATTTTTTGACGGAAGAAAGGACAAGACAAATGCAAAAAACTTCACTTTTTTTTCTACGTGAAGGTCAGAGTATGAAAATAAAAACCCACTCTAATAGACAGAGTTTATTTCCACAACAGTTTCGACGCCCACTGGCATCCTCCTCGGGTGGATACAGAAAAACGAATGAACCAAAACAAGAGGGAAAAACAGTCCAGGGACCGACCGTTAAGAAATTCGCACCTAGGTTAGATCCCATTCTCCCGACACCGGAAGGGCATTTTCATTAAGTATATTCGCACAAATTTAAAACTATCTTCCTGTTCTAAACATACAGATTCTATTATTTTTTTATTTATTTTCTTATTTTTTTTATTTTTTTTTTTACATAATTATTACATTATTATTAAATTTATTACATTTAATATTGCATAATTATTTATTACAGAAATTATAAATTTATTATTACATTGGTTATTACATTGTTGTTTATTATACAGAACTTATAAACCGAAAAACGAATGAAAAAGGCGATTAGGAAAAAATCCAGAGACCATTGAGAAATTCGCACCTAGGTTAGATATCGTTCTCCCGACACCGGAAGGGCATTTTATTACAGGGTCCCGCTTATAAGTACATTCGCACAAATTAAATCTATCTTCTTGTTCTATACATACAGATTCTAATATTTTGACATAATTACTGCATTTATTATTGCATCTACATTTTTTTTAACATTTATTATTATTACCTTTACCCTAATTATTAAATTTATAATATTACCTTTATTATTACATCTGTTGCATTTATATTTATTTCCACATTTATTACTTCCATTATTACATTTACTAAAAGCGAGTAAGGAAACAATCCAGAGACCTTTAAGAAATTCACACTTAGGTTCGAACACGTTCCCCCGACTCCGTAAGGGAGTTTTTGACCAAAAATCTCATTAAAGGGTCTGACTTATAAGTACCTTCGCACAAATTAAAATTATCTACTTTCTCTATACACACAGATTCTATTATTTTTCTTTTGACATAATTATTACATTTATAAAGTACCTTACTTGATTCCCAATCTATAGCATGATTATTTTGGCTGGCGTGGTAAAAAAATGGCATTATTAGTATTACAACTTCTGAAGGCATGTTTGTGTTCTTTAATACGGGTTTCAATATTTCTTCCAGTTTCTCCCACGTATACTAAATCACAACTTTTACAGGGAGTGCTGTAGACACAGGCTTGTTCTTCTTTTGCAACGTTATTCCTAACCAATTTACTTTTCACGGTAGACGAATATTTGAACGCCAAAGCAAACTTAAAATCTTTCGTCAACGGTTTTACTCTTTCTAAGCCGGCAATGTAAGGCAAACTCACATATTGTTTTTGGTTAACTGAAGGTTCCCGAGATGCATAAAAAGATTTTCTGGCTTTAAAATACGCCTTTCTGATAAACCACTCGGGATATTTTAAATCCTTAAAAATGTTCCAAATCTTTGAATTTTCCGGGTCCAGCAAATGTGGGCTACAAATCCTAAGTGCTCTTAGAAACATGGAAGAAATAATTGAGCTTTTAAATTTGTGCGAATGTACTTAATGAAAATGCCCTTCCGGTGTCGGGAGAATGGGATCTAACCTAGGTGCGAATTTCTTAACGGTCAGTCCCTGGACTGTTTTTCCCTCTTGTTTTGGTTAATTCGCTTTTCTGTATCCACCCGAGGAGGATGCCAGTGGGCGTCGAAACTGTTGTGGAAATAAACTGTCTATTAGAGTGGGTTTTTATTTTCATATAAAGGACAAGACTTTGGTGAAGGTGAAGAAAGGAAACAAATGGTACGGAGACTCCATTAGAGAGGAACACTATGTTTTGGTGTCTGAGCCAGGAAATTAATATTTAACCCATGTAGTTTCGTCTGGTAAAACTCAAGATATAGCTGATAGTTTGTTCTCCTTCTTTCAAGAGTCAGCTATTAATGAGAGAATTCGTCTCATAGGATGTGACAGTACAAATACCAACACAGGTGCCAAGGGTGGGATCATCCACCTCATAGAAGAAAAACTAAAGAAACCGTTACATTGGAGCATTTGTATGCTGCATACAAATGAACTTCCCCTTCGACACTTATTTGAACATTTTGATGGTAAAACAAAAGGTCCAACATGTTTCACTGGAAAAATCGGAGTAGCACTGAAAGAATGTGAAAAAATGCCTGCAGTCAATTTCAAACCAATTAGAGAAGGCATTGATTTAACACACATATCAGAAGAGGTTATCGATGATCTTAGCCAAGATCAACAGTATTTGTACAAAATTATTGTGGCTATAGGAAGTGGGAATGTCCCAAAAGATTTGGAAAATACAAAACCCGGACCACTGAACCATTCTCGATGGCTGACATTAGCAAATCGTGTCTGCCGCCTATACATTGCAAAGAAAACTCCTTCATTGGCTCTTTATTCAATAATTTTCTTCATTGTTACAAATTATGGACCAAGCTGGTTCGATATCAAGAGTAGACCATATATATGGAATGGACGACATCACATATTTGGAGCAATTAAAAGATTTCATCTTCTTCCAAAGGATGTTCAGAATGTAGTGAAGCCTTACATTGCTAGAAAAGCATATTTTGCTCATTGCGAAAATGTTCTGATAGCAATGTTATCAGATACATCAGAACAAAAACGAAACAGAGCAGTTGATTTCATTATGAACATTAGAACAAAGACGGAAAATGTGTCCAAAATCAGAGAATTTAAGGTTTCTGAGATAAATTTCAACGCAAACGCATGGGATGATATTATTTACTGGACAAAAGAAATGCTGACTGAACCTCCCCTCACTATGGCGCTCACAAATATTGAACTCAATGCACTTAGCGTTAAAAAACTGTGCCTATCCAATTATCCACTTCATTCACAAAGTGTCGAGAAGGCAGTAAAACTTGTCACCGATGCGGCCTCATCTCTATATTCCCAAGAATCCCGTGATGGATTTATAAGAGCAAGAATTAGGTCTCGTTCATTGCTGCCATGTATGGAAACCAAGAAAGAAATTACTTCACTTTTTGACAATTAGCTTTTAATTAGAGACTGAAATAATTCACCAAAATTTCATAAAAGCAAACACTTCACGATTTTTGAAAAGGGATCTTTTTGGAAGTGTATTGATTATATTAGGGGGGGGGATCAATTTTTATTTTTTGGGGATTATTTATTTTTTCTGGTTCTTGAAATATGCTATCACTTACGAACAGCTTAGAAATAGAAAAAAAATCATGTATTTTACTCGATAACCCCCTCTGTACATGTGGTTTGAAAGTTTATTGAATATCATAATGTTTATTCTAAGAGTAAATTCCAGTTTATTTAAACAAATCTTGTTAAAAAACATGAAATATCATTGAAGAAGTTAGAAATAGACCTGTAATTGATTAATTCATTGCAGAATATATTTGCTAGAAAATAATGGAAAATAATATATGTATATATTTTTACATCACCTAGACAAAGCAAAAAATCATAAATTCAGACATAGCATAATATAAATGCCTCTAATTACCACACATTATTTAGCACATAAGTATATTTATAGCATTATCAAAATATTTCATAGTCATTGTCATATTTGATGCAACTCTGTCTAGATAGATTTTCAAGTTAATTGCATAAGTCTCTATTGGAAGATTCTTGTAGTACTTTTTCAGTTTGAAGATATCTGACGACCTGGGAAGAGATGTCGATGTATCTCTTGCATATCTCACTTCGATGTATATTCTGTCATTTTTCTCTTTGAGTGACAACCTTGTATCATTCACAAAATCATCTACTTCACTAGCTTTGGTGAAAGGTCCACCAAGTTTCTTCAGGGTGTCTAGATCTTTGTTCTTTCTCTTGTCAGCTGCTATGTTTGCTACCTCCTTGTCACTTAATCCTTGCCTCTTAAGTTCTTGTTGCTTTCTGCTCCATTCTACCAACACGTTAGGAAGGGGACCATCTTGCTGTACTAGTTTTACATATACTTTGGCCATAGACTTGCCTTCAATCAAGTCAGTGCTTCTTCCTTTTACATGTGCACGGCTGGCCATAGGTAGCTGTTTTGCACCACGTTGACTGAGCTCATAGTTGATGCTGCCAACTGACTGTTCTGGATGCAAGTTGTTGATTGGTGCTTTCTGTAGTTTCTCCTGATCCATCGATGCTACCTGAAAAGGAATAAAATAGTACTGTACCATGAGGATACAAAAACAGCATCAATTCAACAACAATAGGACATTATAAAATTATGTATTGCACTTACCTGTCGAGGGGCTTCCGCATCACAGTCACCAAACTGGAATATGTCTCCACGTTGTTTCTGCCATCCAGCTGCTAATTTCTTCATCATGATGCTGAGAACATTTGTGACTCTTGGTTTGTAGCAGTTAACGGCTTTCGTGATTGAATTACGGATGTCTTCATTCCACAGAACCGTTTTAAACCTATCAGGTGATATGAAGTTGAATGCAGGCTCGTCAATGTTCAAAAGATCAGATGGATCCGTTTTGCATAAATCATCGTACAGCGTTGGAAATGCAATCATGATCTTAGCATAATCTGTTGTGCTAGCCGATGTCAGAATGATGAATGGTTCAATCAAATGTATTCCAATTAGTGCACCAGCTAGACAAAGGATGCGAATATATTCAAGGTTACTGAATGAACGCAGGATGCATGCAAGTTGGTTAATGATGTGTTCATACTTGTTGAGAAAATTAGAAACATCTTCATCCAAGTGGATGGTGATAGCGCACAAGAAAGTAAACCTATTGAACCTCTCTTTTTGTAGGCGAACAGCAGCATTCTTCTTTGGCATGATGTATTGATCAAAGTCACCTGCTTTGTTCCACTGTTTATGGTCATAATCCTGTGAAACCAATCTCACTAAACAATCCATGAACTGTTCTGTGATTGAATCATGGGATGTAACACAACTGACAAGGAAGCTTGCAAATATCTTGTCTGGTCCAATAGTGTTATCAATCTCTTTAAACACTTCAACAATTTTGCGATTAAACATTAATGTAGGATGAACTTGACATAAGAGATTTTCAGGTGTGTGATCTGTGTCAAGCATGTCAGATACAATGCTTTCGACCCCAATGTTGTGGCTTGTTGCATCAGTCATCACAAAATCTATTTTCTCATACAGAGTCTTAGGATCGAAACCGCTGACTACCGATAAAATGTTCAGGATAGTAACTCTCAGTACTGCTAGATTTTCTCGTGATTCTGATACTAGCTGCAGCGTTGGGAAGGAACGATATTTTCCATTAATTGTGATACCTTGAACAGAAAATGACCCTGCACCCTGTTTTCTAGATCCATCATCATGATAAGTAATTGTGACTGACTCATCCGAATTCATGATCTCTTGTACTATTTCTGCCAGTACAAAGGCTTCAATAGCTTTTTCTATTTTTCGGCATGCTGACTGGGCTGGAGCTGTGTCTAAATCAATGTAATGCGCATTTTCGTCAAAGTACTTCCAGCTGCGATCGAACATGTAGTTTCCCACTTCAATAATAGCTGCTGTTGCTTGGTTGTATGATAAATGATATTTGGATACCAGTTTGTCAGCCACTCTGTAGAATGCTTCTTGTATTTTTGCCGGACTTTCACGGATATGCCTGTATTGATGAGGCAACTTGTCTCTATCCTCATTCAAGTTTGCATACACAAATTTTCGTTTTTTTGATGTTGATGGTATATTTTCTTCAGGGATATATTCATTTTCAGTGCATGTGTCCTCATCTGTTATCGAGCCATCAAATTCTTGGTAAAGCTGTGATACAAACTGATTTTTCTTTGTGTCTTCTTGTTCCTTTAGGAGCATCTTGTCCATTGCAGCTTGCATCCTCATTTGCCTCTCAGCTGTTCTTTGCCATGACATGTCCACTGAATTATCACAAAACATTTTTCTTGGTCCTCGTTGATCCTCAATGAACTTCCACTCTATCTCAGTAATTTTAACACCATAGATCTTCTCTTGGCGTCTTCGTGATTTCATATCTGTACAGGAGATATCAAACAAAGTGGCTGCAACACGGTTGTTGAATTCTAAAATTTCTGCTCGTTTTGCTTCAGTCATTCTCTGTGAGCGAACCTGACATTGTTTTTTGAACTCTTCATACAATTTTGTTATCTGGTTGACAATGTTACTGATCGACTTTGTGTATAGGTTGCACCAGATCCAAAGGTTCTGCAAGTTGTAGGCAACTTTCCATGCAGCACCACTAACAGAAAGTTGATTCTTACCAGCTCTGGCTGGCCTCAGCATGAACATCATCACTTGAATAACATCTTGCTGGAGTGGCAGTACACCTGCCTTAAACTGATATAGCTCAATATATTCCACATCTCCACACCGGCGTGTGGAAGCAGAACGTAACTCTCTCATTTTGATCCTGTTAATTACCGTAAGTCTATTTTAAGATTTCTTTAGCTCCTGTAAATGAGAAAAAATTATTAAACGAGCATAAAAAAGTTACAACTAAAATAATCATGTAATATAATAATATATATATATATATATATATATATATATATATATATATATATATATGAATAAAACCACGAAGGAAAGGAAACACAGAATGGTGCTCAAGCGCTTTCGTCTAATGACATCCTCAGGAACACTGAAGTAAATAAAAAGTTCGAGACTATATATAGGTTACAAAAAAAAAATATATATATATATAATAAATATAGAAATAAAAATTGTGGGAGGAGCATACAAATTTGTAAGGAAAACTACCAATTTTAGCACTTTGCCCTTCTTGTCTAAATCTGTTCTGAATGAATTCAACACAAGATCAAATGGATTGTTTACAACCAATTTTATAGATAATGCCTGAATGATATATATAGGTCACAAAAAATAAAAAATAATATAAAAATAAATTGAAAAATAAAAATTGTAAGAGGAGCATACAAATTTATACAGTATATATTCTATTTACGCCTGTTTGAGGTTCAAGCCAACATATAACAAAATTATACCGTTTAGATTTCTTGTTACTTCCGTGTAGAGGAATAATTGAAAAGCCTTTTACAAAAATAATATATTCATCAAAGATTTTAACACTAAACACATTACAATGCAAAATGAAGTTTTGACATCAATTACATTTGTTAAAGAAATGACATTTGATACATAGGAGGAGATTGTAGACACCAGTCGACCAGGAAAGTCGGCTACTCCAGGGGTGGACGTTAAGCAGGAGACAGGGAGTGCTGGAACTCCCCTATCTCTTGTCACTGCCCTCTTTAGCTGATCTTTTTCTGTCTCATCTCCCCTGTGAACAGTCCAGCATGCTCTCAAGCCCACGCTTCTCCATCTATTCACTACACAAACATGCATTTAACACACTACACACTCTTTTCAAAATTTATAAAAAATAAAATAAGGGGGGCATTTTTGCAGCACACGCTCTTGGTCCCACCTTTGTACATAAAAAAAAACTGACTCTTACCTTAAGAATGTTAGATTCGAAATTAACAAGACAATTAAATAAAAATGCATAAACAATTAAAATAAAATCTTTTAAAATATTAATTGAAGTTACAATTGTGTACCTTTTTGGCCTTTTGATCGCATCAATTATAATACATAAGACATGGAGAATAAATGATGAATGTAGCCCTATATTTTAATTACAAATTTTCAACAACTTATATTTTGACAGCAATAGAGAGACCCTTTTTGGGTTGGATTAATTTCTTTTAATCCCATTAGTAATTAATACACACTCTTATGTTAGATGAATCGTGTAATTTCTATACTTGAGTGGAGGAAAATAAAAGCATTCCGTTTTCTATGGATCGTACGGTTACAATTTTACTTGTTTCTACTGAATTCTTTCGAGTCAAATTCGTTTTCTTTACTCAAAGTTAGGGGAGACTTAGTTTGAGTCTATTAAATTTTGTGAGACACACATTTTCTTAGTTCGGCCTAAAAATTAAAAAAATTCTTCATTAAACCTCGCGCATGTGAACATGGATTCTTTTGCAACTTTACGAAGTCACGCCCAAAAATGCACTGGTTGCTATTCGCCGTTGGCTGTTTTTCTGCCTTCAATCATAAAGGAGATTTTTGTGTTCCTAATAATTGTATCAATCCCGTCTCGAACGATGATGAAATTTATGACACGTTATTTGTTGTATGTAAAGATTATTTTGGTACGAGATTTATTTTCGTTTATTGCCTCACTCCGATTTAGTTTTCATACGATACTCTATTCTTTTTATCGGCGTATGGCATTCACGCGATGCCAGGCGGACGATTTAATTTCCTCCCCTATTAAATCCTTCTAAATAATTCGTCCTATTTTTAAGAATTGCCAACATTTCAGAAGGTGTAATTTAACATTCAATTTAACCTGTTAATAATGTAACAATGGAATTTCCTTTTTTATAAACGGTACAATCGTTTATTATGAGCGCATTCTTTGATTTCGTCTGGGCATAAGGAAGGAGATGAGCGAGGTAAATGTGGCTGTTTCTGAGACTCTGGGGTAATTATAAATTTTAATTTATTTTGTTTTTTCCTCTAGTTTGGGTAACCTGTACAGTGTACATGTTACTTTTTATCAGAAATTATTCAGAATTAAATAGACAATTGAATTTATGTATTATTCCTACATTATATGGATATCTAACACAAACGAAAAGAGAAACGGCCATTTGCATTCAAGCGATTGTTTCCATAAACAATTTTTGTTTCTTAGTTTAATTATAACCATTAATTGATCAATCAACCTTTTTATATTCCTCATATATAACAATATATATATATATATATATATACACGGTGAACCAAAAGTAGGTGGACAGTAGGTTGAATACGGTTTGTGTTATATTATATTATAACTATGGTGTTCATTATAACTATGGTGTTTGTGTTTTATTATATTAAATATTATAACTAAATTTATTTAAATTTTATTTTGTATTATAGTATACAAAAAAATTAAATATGTATTCTCAAAATAAACGTTATCATTTACTGTCCACCTACATTTGGTTCACCCTATATATATAGGTACCGTGAACCAAAAGTAGGTGGACAGTAGGTTGAATAGGGTTTGTGTTATATTATATTATAACTATGGTGTTCATTATAACTATGGTGTTTGTGTTATATTATATTGAATATTATAACTAAATTTATTTAAATTTAATCTTTTTTTCTTTTCCGATAGTTCAGAGAACCCATAATGGCAAATAATCTAAATACTGATGCCAGAAAATGGGTGTTAAAAGAGTATTGGAAATCTCAAAATACTGAAACTGTTAGAACAAAATGGGTTGAAACATTTGGTACTCAAGCCCCAAAGAAACAAACCATTTACCGCATTCGTGACAAATTTGATGCCATTGGCTCAATTCTTAATGCCCCAAGAACTGGTCGACCCAAAACAGTTTGCACAGAGGACAATAAGCAACTTGTTGCCGAAGCATTTGTTCACAGTCCCAAAAAGCCCACCAGAAGAGCCTCAGCAGAACTGGACATTTCACAAACCTCTATTATACGAATTCTGAAATCTATTGGGTTGAAAGTTTATCGTCTACGGCTAATTCATGGCTTATTGGAGGATGACCCAGACAGGCGGCTGCAATTTAGTGAGATCATGCTGAACGAAATTGAAGGAAATCCAATAATTTTAGATAACATTGTGTGGACCGATGAAGCTTCTTTCAAATTATCAGGTCATGTTAACCGACATAATTGTGTTTACTGGTATAGTGAGAACATGCATTTAACATTAGAGCAGCAACTAAACCAGCCTGGTGTCACTGTTTGGGGTGGTATTTCAAGTTCTGGTGTTTTAGGACCAATTTTTGTTGATGGAACAGTCACAGGTGATAAGTATCTCGAAATTCTAATGAATGAAGTTGTTCCACACTTACAACAACAGCCTAATTCACATGACCTCTATTTCCAACAAGATGGGGCCCCTCCACATTATTCAAGAGCAGTCCGTGAGTATCTTGATGAAACATTTCCCGAGAAATGGATCGGCCGAAGAGGTCAAATTGAATGGCCTGCACGTTCACCTGACTTTACCCCAATGGATTTTTTCTTTTGGGGAGTACTCAAGGACAAAGTTTGTAGTCGAAAACCACGAAGTGTTGGTGATTTGAAAAATTACATCAGAGATGCATTTCAAGAAATTAATGCACAAAGAAACTTGTGCAAAAATGTTTGTCGAAGTGTGAAAGGTAGACTTCAAAGCTGTGTAAATTGTGATGGACAGCAATTTGAGCACCTGCGTTGATAAAATTTTCAGTGCTTTTGTATTGTATTGGTATAAGTTAATTTTTTTTTTTATTTTGTATTATAGTATACAAAAAAATTAAATATAATTGTATATGTATTCTCAAAATAAACGTTATCATTTACTGTCCACCTACTTTTGGTTCACCCGGTATATATATATATATATATATATATATATATATATATATATATATATATATATATATATATATATACAAAGGAATACAAATTACACTAAACAGCAAGAGACCGGCTGGTCCCTACGAGGCTGTCTGTTTAAGAAGGAAGGTTAAAAAATGCAAGAAAATTTAAAGACAAGTGAAAGTTTTAAAGCAAAGGAAAGGAAGGAGGTTGAAACGGAGGAAAGAAATTAAAGATAAAGTGAAAAATTTAAAGTAAAGCGGAGGGAATCTGAGTGAAAATGCTATAACTTTTATGCGCTAACAAATGCTTCCAACTGGGGGTTTAAGGCAAGATAAGCATCTAGTCTCTTTCTAAAGAACTCGACCGAATTACTTTGAATTGCGCTGGCTGGCAATCCATTCCGCAAATTAACTGTACGAGTGAAGAAAAAATATTTAGCTTTATGAAAATTAAAATGTTCAACCACTAATTTGAGACCATTACCGCGAGTTCTCTCTGCATTTCTGAAGGTGAAAATATTTCGGTGTCGACATTATCAAAATCTTTAATCATTTAAACACCTGGATTAAATCTCCTCGAATACGCCTTTTCACAATTGAGAATAAATTTAACGTTTCTAAACGGGCAACGTATTATTTGTTTCTAAGTCTACGAATCATCTTAGTAGCCCGTCGCTGCACTCTTTCCATTCTGTCTATGCCCTGTCGTGAATATGGGGACCAGAACTGAAAGCAGTATTCCAGGTGGGGGCTTACTGAGGAATTATATGATGTTGGTATTGTTTTTTCCGACTTAAATTCAAATGATCTACCAATAAATCCTAAGATTCTATTTGCTTTTCTGACCGCTTCGATACACTGCTTATTCGGTTTAAGAATGTCAACAACAATGATGCCTAGATATTTCTCTTCCGTAATACTTGTTAATGTCTTGTCGCGCATAAAATACTTTTCTTTAACATTGTTTCTACCGACATGCAACGTTTTACATTTATCTATACTGAAGTTCAGTTGACAGATTATTGCCCACTCGATTAATTTATTAATATGTTTTTGAATCTGCAAACGTTCTGCCATTAATTTTATTCGTCCCCCTAGTTTGGTAACCCGCAAATTTTGAAATATACTGTTAATTCCTATGTCGATGTCATTGATATAAATAACAAAAAGAACTGGTACCAGAAATGATCCCTGAGGCACGCCGCTAGTTACACTTTTCCAGTTAAACGCTTTTCCATTAATGACCACTCTTTGTTTACGTCCACCAACCCAATTTTCGATCCATTTGAGAACTGAAAATGAAGTTTAGCTGATAATCTTCTATGTGGCACTTTATCAAACGCCTTTTAAAAACCGAAATATGTAACATCTACTGTTTTACTCTCGTCATATACAGGAACGCACCCAGGAAGGTTTCCTGGTAGCCCGGAACGCCCCCCCCCCTGGGCCAGACTCTTCCAAAATCCCAAGTATAGGAAATTTAAGTTAGGTTAGGGTGTCCAAAAATTTGCCCTGAGAATGCATTCCCCAATTATAACACTAAGTCCATGGGAAAAATGTGTCATATTTATGTCAGTCTGCCTTGTATCTTCTAGAAATACATCCCTAATGTAAATTGGTGACTTACTACTCACAGAATCTATTTGACATAATAAATGGGTCACACTTCACTCATTTGTTTATATTATAAAAACAAATTGGAGAACTGGATTGCAAAAGTTACCACTATCATTAACAGCCTTAGAAAGTAACCACTCAGCAGCACCAGTTTACATATTCCAAGAATTTCATTATTTTTCTCATGTATGTGCTAGACAATACAAAAACACTTAATTTCATTTCCATATGTCACAATGAAGAAGACTTCCAAGTTGAATGCAACTGACATTTCTTTGCAAAGTCATGGGAAAAATACATGTGATGGAATAAAATGAGTAGCAGCAAAGGCTAGTCTACTAAGAATAATTTCTGAACACATTACAACACCTAAAACATTCTTCTGGTAGAGCTCGAGATTAGGTTCACCCCCCCCCCCTGCACCAGAAAGCCTTCCAAGGACTCAGCCTCATCCCATCCATCTTCGTAACCCTGACACCAGCAGAGACCAGCAGAAGAATACAAGAGCTGGTTAACCTCTACCGGGAGGACTTACCATCTCCTGGCAGCATCAAGAGTGAGGTACACACCTGGCGTGTCAGGTGGGAAAAAAAGGCCAAAGAACAGGGCCCCACCAACCTTCCAACTACACTGGCAGTCACCCTCTCCCAGACACCAGGTTCCACGTTCCCCAACGTGAGGGCCCTGCTTATTATACTGTGCACCCTGCCAGTAACAACGTGCTCTGCTGAAAGATCTTTCAGTGGACTGAGAAGAATAAAAACAGCATTTAGATCAACAATAAGGAATGATAGACTGATAGGCCTGACACTACTGCACATACACCGAGATATACCAGTGGACATAAACCAAGCAATTGACACATTTACGCAAAGAAATCCCAGGAAGATGAAATTCGCAAATATACTTGCTGATAAGTAAAGTTGTGTTATGTTTGTGCAAATAAAAGATTTTCAGCAAATTTTTATCTCTTTTCCTCTAGCCATTAGAGTGCATAATAATAAAAGTATATTACACATTGTGTATGTATTCAGCTCAATAAATTCATGTATTTTATGTTTATACAAATTAATTATGCCCCTGGACCCCTCTATTATAACTGTTTCTCTAGCGTTAGTGCTCTGTAGTCAGAGTGAAGTCAGACTAATGGAACAATAATTTCCTGGAAGCGATTTATCCGCTTTTTCAAATACTGACGTAATGTTTGCAAGTTTCCAATTGAACGGAACTTCTCCAGACTGCAACGATTTATTAAATATACATTAAATATGTAGTGCCAGCCTTAGGCCAATGCAACCGATGCAGTCGCTTTGGGCTCCTCGATAAATTTTCAAATATAAAGAAATAGTAATATGTTGATTATAAAGGGAATATAATACGTATAATGCTTAATTTGGTATTATACATAATTTATGTTTATTGTTATGCATTACTTACCTACATTTGTATTTGTTACATATCTAATTTTTTAGTTACACGTGATCTTATGCATTATTAACACATCATTTTCAGATGTCATTCACACACAGAATTTAGATGAGGTTAAAAAGCGTTGCTGCTCTTTGCACGCTCGCCTATAACAAACATTGCTAACGTTCACTCGCCTAACAAAACTGGCAACGCTCGCTCGCCCTTTTTATGATGCATTTTTTATACAGTACGTTCACATTATTTTTTATTTTTTATTTTTTATTTTATATATTTACAGTATGTATTTTATTATGTATGTAATGAAATATTATGTTTATGTACTATATATGTATTTGTAATTTTTTATTAGGGGTGACCCACGCGCAGCTCTGTTTTGGGGCCCGCAAACTCTAAGGCCGGCTCTGTACTATATATGTAAGAGGAGAGACTGTTTTGCAGTTCATTTCTTTAAGTACTCTAGGGTAGATCTTATCTGGACCTAGAATTTTATTAGGATTAATTTTGCCTATGGCCGATAGTATCTCAGTTTCACTAATGGTAAAATCGTGGAACTTTAAATGATCATCACTGAGAATGATTACGGGAACGGAAATGTGGTTCATAGCACTATTAATGATGAAGATAGAGGTAAAATCCAGGAAGATCTGAACAAAATCGTTGATTGGTCAGTCACATAGCAAATGAGATTTAACGTCGATAAGTGCAAAATTTTACATATAGGTTCGCGTAACGGTAATTTTGCGTATAGTATGTCAGGGAAGGAGTTGGCAAGCGTAGAACAGGAAAAAGATTTAGGAGTTATCGTCACTGGTGATTCAAAAGTGGCGAAACAATAAGGTCAATAAGGCGAACAAGGTGCTAGGTTTTATAGCTCGGAATTTTCAGTACAAATCGCGATATTACTGTTTCTCTTTATAAATCACTAGTTAGACCCCATTTGGAGCACGCGATCCAATTTTGGAATCCGTATATGCGCAAAGATATAGATAAAATCGAGGATAGGTTTAAGGAATTAAAATTGACTACATTCGAGACTAGGAGGCTAAGAGGTGAACTAATCCAGGTTTTTAAAATTATGGATGAGTTCGATAACGTAAATAGAGACAGCTTTTTCGAAATATCACAATATAATAGAACTAGAAATAATGGGTGTAAGTTGACAAGTAGAAGGTTCGAGACAGCAGTTGCCAAAAACTTTTTTACGCATAGAATAGTAAATAGCTGGAATAGTTTGCCGGTAGAAGTAATTAGTAGCACGTCTATAAACATGTTTAAAAATCGATTAGACACATATGTTGATACAGTGGGTATAGTTTAAGGTAGTAAAATTAAGGTTTTTGTGGTTCGGAACCCACGTAAAGTGTAGGTCCCCTCCGCCACCACGGAGGACATGCCATGAGTGGCTCCTAGTGTCTTTGTTGGTCTGAAACATTATAACATTATTATATTTTCGTTAGTAAACACGGAAGAGAACAATTTGTTTAAAACTTCCGTCATTTGTAAGTCATCGTAAATTTGCTCGTTGTTTTCACCTGTGAATGGACCAATGTTCTACGAAGCTACTTTTTTATTTCTAACATAATAACATAATTATAGAATTCCTTCAGATTCGATTTAATTTGGTTCACTATACATGGTGTTATCAAATTGTCTCATAAATTAGTAAACATATTCAGGACGTCAAAGTGAACGAAAAGTTCCAATGAACATAAATCTGCGATTTGTACTCAAAATTCCTAGCTGCTGTACTTTGTTTCGCTACTTTTAAATTACTAGTGACTATAACCCCTAAGTCTTTTTCCTGATCTACGCTTGCCAACTCCTTCCCTGACATACTATACGCAAAATTAGCGTTACGCGAACCTATATGTAACATTTTGCACTTATAGATGTTAAATCTCATTTGCGATGTAACCGACCAAGCTACGATTTTATTCAGATCTTCCTGGATTTTACCTCTATCTTCGTCATTTATTGCCCTACCACCCAACTTCGTGTCATCCGCAAACTTTGAAACTGTACTGAATAGGCAGACTTTTAAATCGTTAATATATATAAGAAAAAGCAAGGGGCCCAATACAGAACCCTGA
>JAJOZX010000119.1:255000-265000 GCA_023014485.1 Bathynomus jamesi
TTAGTTTAAATGAAAATGATGAGAGTAAACTTTTCTGGTTATTTTGAGGTGTTTTGTACAAAACAGCCATCTGTTTCCTGTGCAAATGCGTAGTTTTCAAGATGACGATATCTCGAAAACTACGCATTTGCACAGGAAACGGATGGCAGATTCGTGCAAAACACCTCAAAATTGACCAGAAAAGTTTATCATAAAAACAGACTGGGTGTAAAAACAAATAATTACCAAAATAAATCTCTGAAACATTGAGAGCCCAGTACGAATCATTTTTCAGTACCCCCAAAAGTGACAAAGTGGTATCTGACAGCGATACATTCTTTGAAGAGAAATTACGAGGAGAGCACTGTATATAACAGATTTGATTTTACCAAAGAAGATATAGCGCCAACTATAAGACAAATGAAGTCACATTCAGCTGCAGGTTCGGACAAATGGAACACATTATTGATTAAAAACTGTAAAAATGAAATAGCTACACTCCTATATTGCATATGGAAATCCCTGGCAGCTTAGGACCGCAGTTTGACAATATGGGGACATGCCGGACAAAAGTACCATTTTCTTTTCTGACAGTCTGTGTGGTACAAATTTTGATATTTTTATTGGAACCAAGTAATCTGAGCTTGCTGGAGCCTGTTTCAGCCATTTTTCAAAAATGGGTGGTCAAAAACCAGGAAAAAATCAGTTTTTCGGTTAGAAATAATATTGGCTCTTTGAGCTCAATTACTGTCGTAGAATGTTATAATACTATGTATATTGCTTGGCAGCAGCAACATTCAAACATGTAGAATGAAAAAATATTTATTTTTTGGTTTACAGATTTTTTCCACATTTGTTATGGTCGGTAAGGATGACAAATTCTGACAAATACTTCTTTGTATTGCAGATTGTGCCTGAGGACCCCTGCAGTTGCACACAATGGACTGGACTATGTGTGTAATATGTCAGCAGACATCCTCTGAAACACTCCGATGCCACCTTAATGTGCGTCAACACAGGGACAGCTCAGAGGCATACAGAACCTTTCTGCACAATGTCAGTGAATTCAGGAATTTAGGAAGACTCCCTGTCCCACTCAAGTTTAGTGAGAACATCGACAAGGCCCAGTTTATTCAGCACCGTGCACAGTGGCACAAAACATGTCATGTCAAGTTCAGTGCAGAGAAACTGGAAAGAGCAAGGAAGAGGGAGAGAGCCGGCAGTACTGAGAGTGATGCTGCAGCCAAACGACGTCGACACCGCATGCCCGTGGAAAGAATAAGTGCATATTCTGCAACAAATGCGATGGGCAACTCCGTGACTTTGCAACTCTTCAGGCACTCAGCAACATAAGAATCATGGCCGCAGATCTGCACGAAACAGATTTACTGACCAGGATTGAAGGTGGTGACGTCGTTGCCATTGATGCAAAGTATCACCTTGCTTGCTTGACTGGACTGCGAAATCGCCATCGTTCCTTTCTGAGGAGAAGCCAAGACTACTCTCAGACTGACGTGGCAGAGAAGAAACTGAAAGCCAGAGCTTATGTTGAGCTCATCACACATGTTGAGAACTCTGTATAGAATGGAACCTTCTGTTTCAAGTTCTCCTTGCTGCGTCAGCTCTATGAAAATCGCCTGGCCGACCTTGATATTGGTAGAGAGATCAACAAGTTTCGCTTCAAGGAACAAGTTCTGAAGTACTTTCAACAAGCACAAGAGCAAAGTGATGGCAAGAATGTAGTACGTGTCTTTGAACAAGGAATGCAGGAACTGCTGAAGGACACTTTGAAGTCTGACTATGACGGAGATGCAGTGATTCTGGCGAAAGCTGCCAGAATTGTGCGTGACGATATCTTCCGTTCTAAAGGGTTCAACTTTGATGCTTCATTCCCATCTGGAGCATCACTGTGGCTTTCGTGAAGGCCGGAGTACTATAGATCAAATTTCAGCCATAAAACAATATCTTGAGAAGAGCCGCGAATTCAATTTGGACCGCTTCATATGTTTTTTTGATCTAGAGAAGGCATTTGATAGTGTGCCCAGGGAGAAGCTGTGGGTGGTTTTGAGTGAGAGAGTGTCACCCAAGCTTCTGAGAGCAGTAATGAGCACCTATTGGGTCTCCCAGAGCACGGCGGTGGGATCGGAGGAGTGGTCTGATGTAAGTACAGGAGTTAGACAAGGGAGTGTTCTGTCACCCATTTTATTTATTGCCTACATCAACAGGGTTATGGAACACATAACTGAGGAAATTGAAGAGGAAGTAGAAATTTTTGGATATGCTGATGATGTGGCTGTTCGGACTAACACAGCACAATCCCTGGAGAGAATTATGCAAAGGTGGGATGAGAAATTGAGGGAGTATGGACTGGAACTGAATTATGATAAAACTGAATATATGGTGGTAACGAGGGGAGCGAACGAGGATGGAATCTTTGTTAGGGGAAGGGAAATGAAAAAGACGGACACATTTAAATACCTTGGTATTGTGATAGCAAATGATGCGGGTATGGATGCAGAGGTGAATGAAAGAATTGCTAAATATAGCAGAAATGTTTCCTTCCTGTACCCCCTATTGAAAGCTCAAAACATCCCTAAAAAGGTAACGACGCATATATAGCCTACTCAACAATATTGAAACCAATGGTACGGGCTTGTCCAATGAATGCCGATGGAAAGGACAGCAAGAAGAATGCTGGAATGGGCCCCTCAAAACAGAAGACCAGTTGGAAGACCCAAGGTCCGATGGATGGATAACATCAAGAGTGCTGTCGAGAAGTGTGGAATCAGTCTCCAACTGGCGAACTTGATGTGTGGAGATCGTGAGGCATGGAGGAGTCTCGTCCGAGGGCTCCCAACTGACAGACCACTTTAGGTCTACCAGGCGCCTGGTAAGAAAGGTAAGAAATTCCCATCTGGATTCCAGCAGGATTCAGTCCCCACAACTCTCAAATCCCTGGTAGCCATGCTTCTGAAAGGAGCCGACCTCAAAGACCAGGATTCTGCAGACTCCCAGTCATGCCTCACGGTCTCGCAAATGATCCTGTTTAACTGCAAGAAGAGGGCTCCAACTGCCATGAAGGGAACGGCTGCTGCAACTGCCAGGTCTCGATATTCGTTGGAGCACGAACCACCCTTTCCCCTCTACCTTGGACTAAATGTTCACACGCAAACCAGGTCCAAAAAGTTGATAACACAGCTGTACACTTTGGGCTTGAGTGTAAGCTATGATCGGGTACTTCTACTTGAGAATCAACTGGCTACTGCTGTCTGTGAGAACATCAAGGACAAAGGTTCTGTGAGTCCTGCCAAGCTACGCAAAGGCCTCTTTACCGTTGGTGTCTTCGACAACTTGGATCACAACCCATTAAGCACCACAGCTGCCCTCTTCAGAAACAAAGAAGGACCATTTGTTGCCTGACAGCTTCACCACTGTGCCCGCTGTTGCACTCAAGATAAAAAGTGTGGCTGTACCCAAGACACCCAATGTTATCAAAGCTGTGGAGGAAGCACGAGAGAAAGAAATGTTGGCTGGAGCATGCTATCAAGCTGATCGAGAAGGAGGAGGTAACCAAAGGAGATGCTGTGGCCTGGTCAGCCTACCATGCCAATGATGCCTACCACTATCTCTGACGACTCACAACCCGCTCTCACACAACTCTTGCCACTCTTCTATGAGAAGGCTGCTTCAGCTTCCATGATCAAGCATGGGATGAATGTACAGCACGAAGCCACTCAGTTCCTGAATCCTGGACAGATATTCCAGTGATTACTTTAGATGCACCACTGTATGCACTGGCCAAGTTTGTTCACTGGAACTGGCCTCGGTGGTCTGCACATTGAGATGGCAATGTGGAGAACATTCGAGGACTACTTGGAGGCCTCTGGGTGGACCACTTCACTGACCCAAACAGGCATCGCCTCCTCTGGCACAGATGACTCCTTCCTCAAGGCATCCCATCTCACCAAAACAAGACATGCCCACCAAGTGACTGCTCTGGCCCTGGCCAAGCTCCAGCAGGACACCTTCACACACACACACACACACACACCATTCGTAAAATGTATTTAGTATTTAGTATTTAAATACATTTCTCCCATGTATTTAGTATTTAGTATTTAAATACATTCAATGTATTTATTGCCCAGCTCTGGTGGCTGTGGTGCAAGGTGTTTGTGCAAAAAGGCACACTGAAAATGCACAGAGTTTTGCAGCTGCAAATGTGACATATAACTGAACTCGCTGTATATTTTGAATTGAAGTGTTTTTATATTCTACATATTTTTTATTCTACATATTTTTTATATTCTACATAGTTTATATTCTACATATTCTACATACATACATACATTATATTCTACATACATTATATTCTACATACAGGATTGACAATCTTTTATCATAATTTTACTATATAGGAAGATTGGAAAATCCGATGCCTTTTAAGCAGTGGCGTATTAAGGGGAGCCAGGGGGGCCAGGCCCCAGGGCCCAGCTGTTTTAGGGGCCGCTGTTTATAATGATATCAATGATAAATTTGGAATGCTCAAAATATCTCTCAACTAACTTCAGAGGAAGCATCAAAAGCAACATTTAATCTGGCTAGTCCATTACCCAAATGATTTTGATTACAGCTTCCCATTTGAGTTTCAGCATTTGGTACTGTTTGTCAAACAAAACGCTTTAGCTGACACTCGCCCTTTAGGAGTACTACAGGAAATTCACAAATTGAGGACTGTTTGTGTTTTCCCAAATGCTTTCATTGCTTATCGGATTTATTTGTGTTTGATGATGTCAAATGCAATTGCGGAGCGTTCTTTTTCTCACTTGAGCATGATTAAAAATGTTAAACGTCAAATGCTAACCTAAAAGAAATTGCAAAGTCTGTCATTGTTATGCATAGAAAAGAATATTTTGCAGAATTTAAATAATGAGCTTGTGATTGGAAAATTTAGTGATAGGAAGCAGCTCAAAAAACTTTTGTATAGTGGTGGTGGATGATTTTGTGACCAACCTTGGTAGATTAGTAGTGGACTTGTAGTTGTGTAATTGGTTTGGTGTAATTGTAGCTGCTTGGTATTTGTGTAAAACTTGCATTATTTGATTTAGAAATAAATGGTTTTATTAATTTATATGACTCGAAGATTTGTCTTGTTGAGGGACCCCAAGAATATTTTGGCCCCAGGAACCAAAAATCCTTAATACGGCACTGCTTGTAAGTGTAGTTTCATGCCAAAATTAGGGTCAGTATTGCAACGGGCTAAATGGAAGCTCCATCCATGTCAGATTTTTTGGTTCCAATAAAAAGCCGAATAATATGACCTAATAAAGCATCAGAAAGAAGTTGGTACTTTTGTCCGGAATGTCCCTTTCATTTTGTTAAGCTACCTGACTACAAAATTGTCCCTGTATATCATATAAAAGAGGGGATAGATCTCAAGTAAAGAACTATAGACCAGTGTCACTGACGTCCCATCTCGCCAAAATATTTGAAAGAATAGCCACAGAGAAAACCTATGACTTCTTGGAGACACTGGAAAGATTCAATGAGAACCAGCACGGATTCCTATCAGGAAGATCATGCCTATCACAACTAACAGAGCAAGCAAGAAAGCAAAAGATTTAGTGGTTATAATGACCCACGATGCGAAATTTAAGACAAAATCAGGTAGCAATAAACAAAGCAAAAAGAGTCGCGGGACAGGTACTGAGAACCTTCAAAAGAGGGACAAGAAAGTAATGATTTCCCTCCTGTAAACACTGGTCATACCAAACCGCTCAGTCTTGACGTCCCCATATAAAAAGGAGGAAATTAATAAACGAAGAAATTCAAAGAAATTTCACAGCCAAGATTGATGGCTGCAAAGAATTCAACTACTGGGAAAGACTTCGTAAATTAATTCAATATTCACTGGAAAGAAGAAGAGAGAGAGAGAGAGAGAGAGAGAGAGAGAGAGAGAGAGAGAGAGAGAGACCATAATTTACACATGGAAGATAATCGAAAAACTGGTACATAACCTCAAGCTGAACCCAGTGATCACCCAAACAACAGTGGAAAATAGAAAAGGTAGAATGTGTAGTGTTCCGAAACTAAAGGACAGACAAGGGACACCCTCAACTCTAAAGGAAAATAGCTTGGTTGTCAGGGGGCCAAGACTATTCAACCGGCTTCCGAAGGAGATCAGGAACATTACTGGTGTCAAAGTAGAATTCTTCAAAAGAGGACTAGAAGCCTCGATTGTATTATATAAACTATGAAAATGTTATTAAATTTAAAAATGTTTGTAAGTTTACTAAAAAAAATATGAATAAACAAAAGTGTAACGATGTGTTTTATTTATCATTCATTCGATTATGCAGGCGCGGATCCAGGGGGGGGGGGGGGTCGAGGGGGTCCGGACCCCCCCCTGCTCACGGTGACCAACGATTTTTCGATTGCGTTTGTTTGTTCCTATATATGAAAAATAAGACCTGAAGACTTAAAATGGCTTAAGGTACATGTATCCCGGTTGCCACAAAATTAATTTCCTTAAAAAGAATAAAGAAAAAAAAGTTTATGTCCGATCCCCTCTGGCGCTTGCTTCGCTCGCGCGTCCTCGGCCAAAGGCCGAGGACATATCAGTAACGAGCCCCACCAAGACTGGACCCCCCCCTCTGCTTAAATTCCTGGATCCGCCCCTGTTATGTCTATTGTTTGTATATTAAAAAGAGGTCAGAACATGAAAATTACTGTACGCATATAAATGTTGTGAAGAGGACGTACAGTGTAATGCAAAAGTCCATAGTATGGGTGGCTTCATTATAAGTATATATTATATAATATACATAATCCACGCCTACTTTTTTCTTTTTCTTTTGCTAAAGTCTATAATTATGCTAGTGATGTGACATCGTGCTGATGGTGGACGTTAAAGTTCATAGTTATGTTACTGATTGTGAGATCGTACTGCTGGTGGTCGCTAAAGTCCATAATTATTTTTGTGATGTGATACTGCGCTGGTGGTGGCTGGTTGTAGGTCTGAGGTGGGGTGCCGCTAGGTGTGCTAGGCTCTATTCGCTTAATTTTGAGGTTTGGCAACCCCCTAACCCCCCTACTTCCTTTTCTAGTCCTTGCGCACCTTTTCCAACAATGTTGCAATAGGCTATATTCGCTTTATTTTGAATTTGTCACCCCCTACCCCTATTTTCTGTACCTTTCGCACCTTTTCCAGCAATATTGGAACATGTTGCAACGTTGTATGCACTACCTTTTTGCACCCATGCTATTATTCTTGACAAGCGTTCTAGACGTTGGATTACCAAGGAAATGAAACAAAAATCAATTATAGATATAATAATTAATACATTAAATTTAGCCTGCTTGAGTATAACCTGGGAGGGACAGAAACATCAGATATTTTCGAATATTTTCTGTCCTCCTAGATATAACCAAAGCTATAACTCAAATTCGTGTTCTGTTTCTCAGGGTGAAAGAGAACAAGTTGGACAACCCCTCAAACATGGGAAAATACATACCTGAACTGAGGATCAGGTCGCCGTACGAGATGATTACTCCGAGTATTTGAAGTATATTTTATGAAAAATATAATTTTATTCAGCTTCTACTTAGCAGACAATTTCAAGCCTGTGAAACAGACAGTGAGGAGACCGGGAAAATGATTGTTTAAAACGGATCTTGCAGAAATCAAAGAAGAGAGCCTCAGCTTTAGTCTTTGAGCTGGTATGTACGAGTACGAGGCTCCAATAAACCTTAGCCCACCCGCCCATGGCCTAAACCATTAGAGGTACAGTAAAACTAAACATACCTTACAAAAGAGAATTTAATCCTGCATTTAATGAGAAACAATTAAAACTTGGTGTTCCCGCCATTGGCTTCCAAGACAGCCTGAATTCGCTTTGGGTAGCTTGCCAAAAGTGACGTGAATAGATCTTGATCGTTACGCAAATTTGCTAAAACAGTTTCAATGTGTTGCGTCATTGAATCCTTCGAAAATCGATTTGCTGCAGGTTCTTGAAACAAGAGACATTCAACCTTGTCCTTTATAACTGATCCAATGTGTTCACAGACGTTCAGGTCAGGAGAATTTCCTGGCCATTCTTCATTCCCAAAGAAATCGATCTCATGGTTTCGCAACAACTGTTGAGTGCAAATGCCTTAAAGCAGGGGGCCTTATCGTGCAGAAGTGTGACCTGATCGACATCCATAACATTGTTTGGGTTTCTTAGAAAAGGAATGACATGCTGGGATAGAATAATATCACGAAAATACTGTCCATCCCAACTCTGACCATTTGGCTTCAGCACCCACATGAGCTTCTTTGCAGTGAACAAAGCGAACACACCAACACAGTCTGAACTTTTTAATAATTCGCGATAATGTTCATTGTCATCGATTTCATCTGGTGTTGTGGCCCACACTCGATCATTTTGGTAGTTAGGCCGACGTGTTACGTAAACAAAAAATTCATCGGAGACAGCTAAATGCATGAAATCATCCACATCCCAATCTTCAAGATAATGGGCAAACCACATTCTGTCATCGATGTTAAGTTGAGTTTTTCTTGGCTTTGGAAGTTCATGCCAAGGCTTTAAACCTTGCCTATGACGGTACAGTCGAATGATCTCACCACTAACGATCTTTCCTCTCAACACTTCGATCTCTCTAGAAAGTTTAACACAGCTGTTTTTCCGCTTACGCGTACCGCTTTCAATGATGTCCTTTGTTTCCTGAGAGAGTGGCAAATTTGGGCGCCCAGATTTGGTTGTATCCATTTCACATTCATCCAAAGTTTTATTCCAATTTCTTTTGACGAAGTCATCACTTCGCAACTTTTTGGCAACCCATGAACGTGTTATAAAGGTGGCTCCAGCATCACGAGCTTCCCGAAATGTTATTGCTCGTATGCGATCTATCACACGTTGCCTCTCCGAATCACCAATTAATTGAGAGGCCATTATATTATCACTTTATCAGCTAGAGTAATTTTAATACCTGCAATAAATGAAGAATTTTATATATTTTTATAATCACTAAAAACTATTTCGATATAAGTAAACATGTGAACTGCAAATGGAGGGGGGGCTAAGGTTTTTTGGAACCCCTTACATTAAAAAAATTCAAACAAATCACAAATACATAATTTCAGTATATCATACGTCTACTTTGCCTCAAGGCTGTTTCATTCACATTGTTACATTTTTCTCCAAATACACATACGCCTTTTCTACTCTCCACTGCATTTTCTAATCAGTGTGTCTCATCCATACATTTGATCTCTCATCTTTTCTATACGGTACGCCTATTGCTAACCTTCATTTCGTTAATAGTCCCTTTTCTAAGCCGAAGTGAAAGGATGATTTCAGTCCAAAATCACAAGTAACAATGTACAAAGACAAAACATGACATTAGTCTTCATACAGACAAAACTACGTTAATAAAATCTTATTTTAAGAACTAAACAGTTCATGTTATCGCATCATTCAACCATTTTATAAAAATTTCTTCCATTCTTTAATTTATTACTATTTGTGATTCCTGGAAACGCTTTTGCTCACACGCCCACGCATCATTCATATATTTATTTGTCTAATATTTTTCACCAAACAAATTCTACCTTTTGCTCCTTTATTAATTTAACATTTTCATGTTTTTAATTACATATTACATCGTACCTAAGAAGACTATTCAGTTGTGCAATCAGAGATCGTTGTTACTCCACTAACGACTAAAATCTTCTTTCACTATAAATGACCATTTTTATCATAACACAAATACATTTTCTAGCCATTTTTCCATAAAATTTTCACATTTTAAATTTAAGCGATGAAAAGAATTTAATTTAAATATTTTTAAATACAATTTTACAAAATTTTCAATTTCTATTTTTAATTCCGACATCTACAAATCACTAATGATCGGAATGTATCCCGAAATGTTTTAAGAAAAGAAGATATGTCACAATGCTTTAAGAGTTTTGGCCCTTCATTTCAAATAAAATTTAGGTTCTGAAAACAAATCACTA
>JAJOZX010000119.1:270000-370000 GCA_023014485.1 Bathynomus jamesi
CTAGAGATGGAACCCGGTTTTAAAAACGGTTTTTAACCGGTGATGAAAATTTTTAATCATCACCGAAACCGACGATAAGAACCGGTTTTCACATTTTTGCGCAAGCAAGTCTCCGCTTACTTTGGTCCATTTTCTGTGAAACAAACGTTTCCGAACGTTTAAAAACATAGTAATTACGTTTTGCATCGTTTCGTATCGTTTTTTGTTTGTTTATAAGTGTAAATAATTGATGCTTCAGTCTTGAATGTTATGTGGATGATTGCACATTGATCAGTTAAGATTCTAAGATTTAATATTCCATCATGTCAAAGAAATCAAATGCTTGGTATCATTTCACTGGTAAGAATAAAGAAGAAGCAGAGTGTATGACATGTCACAATGTTTTAAAGTGTTGTGGAGGTTCTACTTCAAGTTTATCATCCCACATGAAAAATATTCATGGCATAAACATCGACCAGATTAATCAGCCATTGAAGAAACAAAGAACAGTTGAAGAGTTTGTGCAAAAAAAGTCCATAGAAGAGGAAATTTCGAAACTTGCGTGTGTAGATGGACTGAGTTTCCAATCAATTGCTAAAAGTGAATTCATTCAAGAAACCCTAAGAAAGATAAAATACGACAAGCCTTATCCAACTTCCCTTAATGGTGTCAGAAAAATGGTGCTTAGTTTTTATGAGAAACAGAAACATGAATTTGTCAACTACTTCAAGAATCAGGTGAGACAAGAAATCCGCTCTTCATTAACTATGGATGAGTATACATCTTTGCAAAACCAAAGATATATTAATATTAATGTTCATGATGAAAATCAACATTGGTCTCTTGGTCTCATGAAAATAAATGGTTCTCTCGATAGCACCAAAACTATTGCAATCGTTAGGAAAAGATTGGAAGACTTTGGCTTGGACCTAGATAAGCATATCGTAGGTTGCACCACCGACGGTGCCTCAGTAATGGTCAAATTTGGAAGAGAAATAGTACCTGATCACCAGCAATGCTTTGCACATGCTATACATCTAGCGATTTCGGATATCTTGTATTCAAAAACTGCTGAAAATTCAGTTGAAGGAAAAAGTGACCCTACCCCTGAAGATGAAGCCATCGAAGAAGATGAACACTCTGCACATAAGTTAAGCGAAGATGAGTGTGAAATTTCATGCACTGATACAATTTTTGAGTCCGACATAGATGACGTAATTGTTCTTCCAAAACTTCGAGAAGATTACTTAAAAGTAATAAATAAGGTGAGAAAAATCTGCCGCATATTTCGAAAGTCTCCTTTGAAAAATGAGAGATTGCAGGATTTTGTCAAAGATGAATTTAATGGAAAGGAAATGAAGCTTATCCTTGACTGTAGAACGAGGTGGAACAGTCTTTTGGCCATGATAGAAATATTTTTGAAACTCAAAAATTGCATTCCAAAGGCCCTCAGAGTGATACACTCAACAGAGACGATTTCAGATGAAGAATGGAATGCTCTAAAGAGCCTCTTTGTCACGCTTCATCCACTGGAAATTGTTTTGAAGGGACTCTGTTCCGAAGATGCAAATTTGCTCAAAGTTGAATCTTCCATGAAGTTCATTTTGGATAAATTTGAAAGCAAAAACAATCCTTTAGTTTTTGAGCTACGTCAGTGTCTCATTGATCGCTGCGCATCGAGAAGACAAAAAGAAGCTGTCGCCTTGCTGAGTTTTCTCCACAATCCCGAGGTCTTCAAAAATGAATCATCAGCACCGTTCCTCTTTCCTTCAAGACAAGCACTTAAGAAGTATGCGGATCATACATTTAAGAGGCTTTTTCCAGAAGCTCGCCAGATTTCAGAAACAGACGACCAAGTCCAATCAATTGCTTCGAAACTCGAAGATTCACAATGCAGCTCAGGTCGTGAAGTAAATGATGACGATCAACTTATGAACGAGTACATGTGTGAGATGAACAAACTGAAAATGAAACCCAAGAAAGATTCTTCTGAGACCTTTGACGTAAACAATGAATTCAAATATTTTGAAGCTACTTTGAATAGAAGCGAAAATTTGGATCGAATGTACGAGGCGTTGCTTACAATAAAAGCCACTAGCGTAGAGTCCGAGAGAGTGTTTTCAGCTGCTGGTTTATTCGTCACAAAGATTCGATCAAGACTGTCAGATCAGCTTAATTCTCTTTGTTTTCTCAAGTGTTTTTTCAAAAATCAAGTTCGATAATAAACTTTTTAATTAAAATGTTACACATACTTGATTGAATCAATTAAAACCTTATTTCTGTTTAATATTTTGATCATTTACCTCACTAAAAAGCATACAGAATCCCATCGGAGAAAACCGGTAAAAACCGGCTTTAAGAATATAGCGACGGTGAAAACCGGTTTTACACTTTTCAGTTATTTTTCATCCCTAACCTAAACTAACCTAACTTAATCCAACCCAGAAATCTTGAAAAAATGACACTTCGCCAAATCAACACTTTAGTCTCAATTCAGTATCAAAATTCAAAATTTAAAATATTTTATTCAGAAATTAACACAAGTTACGTAAATTTTTACAATAATTTTCACTATTTTTCTGTACAATTTAGATATTTGATACGACATTAATATGCGAGTATTTACAGTATTCTACTCTGAATATGATGTTGAGATATCAAAGCTTTTTAGGCAAAATTAATGGGTTTCAGTTTATTATATTACATAAGATGAAGTGAACATGGCAAGTAATAGTAATAACAAACAACTATAATAATAACAAATGTACCTAATAATAATGATTCTTAAACTATTAAAAAAACGCCTACAATTCCTTCCATTTCCTGTTTCCTGTTTACATAAAAAAAATGACCCACAATGCTTCAACCATTTTCCAGTCGGTCAATAAATTTACAAAACAAAGAGGGGTGGGTAATGGGGAGAGGAGGTAATCGGGGAGAGGGGGTTATGCAACAAGGGGATGGGGGTTAGCCCCCAAGTTTCATAAAGGGGGGTTCAGGGAGTTTTGGGGGGAGGGAGAATGACCTCCCCCCAAAAGGGGTAACCCTAACGTGCCCTCGCTGTAGGCGAATTTGCGAAGCACAAGCCCCGCCCGTAGGGCAGGGAGCCGAAGCCTCTGCTTGTAATAATAATAATAATAATAATAATAATAATAATAATAAACAAAACGTAAAAATTTACAAGGGTAACCGGTATAGTATTTGAGTATATTACACAATAATACATATGTCAACACCATGCGACCTACCATTTCTATGGTTGAGCCGTATCCATGTTTGTGCCATTAGAAGTTCGCTGAGAGAAGCGAATTTCATTCCCTTAAAGTACAAACAAGACAATCACTGGTTTCGATCGTTTAACAGTTCCATCAGAATATTACCCATATCTCCATTTTCCATTTGTTATAGAATTTATTATATTAATTATTGACGTCTTGTATCTAAACCTCATCCCTAAATTTTATTAGATTATGCATGCACATTGAATGTGGCAGGATTTGAACCCTTGCTTGTACTTCTTTATTCATTTACTTAATTCTTCCTTAAATGTACCAATTCCTTAATATTTACTGTATACTCGTATAAGTATATATGTTTAATTAATAGTTTCACTCACTCTTGTACCATGGCTGTAAACCCTTCATTACTGTAAATAACTATGACGTCATAAAGTAACTGAATTCCCTTCACGTTTTCCATACGTATTCAATGTATGGTAAATTCTTTAATATAATAAAAAAACTTTACACTCTATACGTCATTATTTATATGGTGTTCATTCATACATCCATGTTCTTTCTTGACCGCTATCTTTTATTAATTTTATTAATTATTCATTCATCGACCTACCTATTGTCTACCTATTGTCTACTTATGCCCTATCAACCTACCAGTCCATGTTTACTCGTGTCAGTCTCTATTAGCACACAACCTATTGTGTGACTCCCGATATATGTATAATACTTATGCATTTGTACATGTCCCTTGATGATCAGGATTACGTACATAGTTACGTACATGTAAATACGTCCACATGTATTTTTTTTACTTTTTCTTTTAATGATTTCACCTCTCGCAAGATATTCGTTAATGCTGATACGAATGTTCGAATTCCGATGACGTCGCCAAAAGCGAGCTTCTGAATCCGAACTCTTCTCTCTTGCTCCTGCTACCAATTTATAACGTTAAGATGTTATGTTATATTATTATAATATACTGTATTGTTTCCCTGCCAGGACACTGGTTCGTTATCTGCTTACGTCACAGTATCCACGTTCTCATTACTCGTACGTACTATTTCTACCTAACTGTCATTCAAATTCTATATTACTTATGTGTTACGTTATCATAAATGTCCGTGTACTTCCAATGGAAAGTACACCGTATTTTTCCTCCGCTTTCCTCATCGCTGGCTATTTAGGCTTCCAAACTAGGATAACCAGCCAGTTTTCTGATAATATTTGACATAATTTGGTGTAATCATTGTTAACTAAAAATATATAACATTGTTGTTAATCCCCTTCAAATTATAGAACAACGGTTAACTCTCCATTATATAAATTGTATCACCTATTTAGATTACTTTAGTATCAGATATGTCAATTAACAATTTGCTAAAATTGTAATTAACGGTAATAATTTAACATGATGTAATTAATGTACTTAATGTACTCGATGCATGTCGGCACTCCGACATTATGTCGTCATCCAAAAATGTATACTTTACAAAAATTAGTATTTTTTGTTAAATTTTTTATCTTTCTAAATTTCGTTGTATGCTTAAATTATGCTTAACGTCAGAATTCTTTAGCTCTCCAGTTAAAGTGGGAGCTTAACCTTCAACTGCACTCCTCCAAAATTTAGACTTATTTATTTCTTGTATTGTAAATTAAATCATTCATGCCGTAGCCCTTACTCGAGGAGGACGAGCCTCCTCGCTTTAAATTCTTGCCGTAGCCCTTACTCGAGGAGGACGAGCCTCCTCGCTGTAGATTCCTGCCTGAGACTTAGACCAAGGAGGTCGAACCTCCCCCCCTTTAAATTCCTATCTTCGTCAACAGTTGACCTGTTAAAACTTCCTGCCATAGCTTTTGTCCAATGAGGTCGAGCCTCCTCACTTTAAATTTCTGCTTGAGCTGTTGTTGCAAGAGGTCAAACCTCTCCCCCTGTAAATTTCTGACTATCAGTGCCTCGTTCTGTATATATTTTGTGTAATAAAAAATTTTATGAGTGAACGAAAACTCCTATTGAGAACTGAAGTGTTTCCATTCACCCCTTCGGGAAAAAAACTTGGTAGAAACTGTTTATTGTTACACGGATGCTCTACGGCTAAGGCCAAGCTTAACCAACAAGGACCACCTTCGTTGGATTGTCCAAAGTGCATTCATCCTAAAAGTCGCAAGCGGGCAGTGGCCCGTGCACACACGCGCGACACAATTTCAAAAGATGATCAGTTTTATATTTAGTAGAAAGTAAAATTTAATGACGCTCAATTAAAAAATTAGGATAAAATATGAAATTAAAAGTGTTTGATGAAATTAATGAAAGGGTAGAAAGATTAAAAGCAGTTGAGCTCGGATAGGATTTTGTGGAAACCATATTTTAGAAACTTATAAAATAACGACATAATTACTATAGTAATAATGTTGGTAGTGAACTTTTACGTCAGCAGGAGCTAATGAAGTACTTCTTTAGTGATTTACGAAATACATTTAATGATGAAGCCTGTCTGATATTTGGGAGAATTGTATTTCATACATCGCTCCTTTGAAGGAGAGTGCTTTTCCTAGTTTCCATTGTGTAGTGTAGTTTGTGTATAAAATCTGCTGGGAGTCTAGTATCATAATGATAAAGTATTTCATGAAGGGTGATTACTCTCTGAATGGGTAAGGTATATTGACTTTTACTGATAACTTTCAACATACTGACAACAACAGTGAATTTGTACAAGTCATTTAGTTTTTAAAAATATTTAGCTCCTAAAACAATGGAGAAGTATGATTTTTGCTCTGTTACCATTATTTGAGAGGATTCGAAGCCACTTTTTTATGAATGACATTCAAAGGATGTTTTAAATATTTCTTTGAAGTAATCCGTGTTGTAATGCAATACAATAAACGTGGGTGGATGAAGGAGTAACAGGGGGTAAGGAGTGCGTTTCGAGGAAGAGACCTTTTTTGTTTGAATAATTCACGTCAACGATTTTCCTCTCTGAAACATTAAATTGCATACAATATACAGATTATACCGCACTTACTTCTTTCCATCCTAATTTAGACCATCTGATAAATAAAACAAACAGGCAATTAAATTGTTTATAAATGGTTGTGTGATAATAAACTTTCACTGAACCTGACAAAGTCATCTTTTATGAATATTACTACAAAACATACAAATGCAAATTATCAAATAAAAATTGGCAATATTACTATTTTAATGGTGAATGAAGTTAAAATGCTTGCCATTAATTTAGACGAAAAACTAAATTTCGAAAGTCGTGTGCAGTACAGCATATCACATCCAAACTATCAAGATTTTTATTCATATTAAAAATAGTAATGGCCTCGGAATAGTTAACATCGTCTAGTTAGCATCGCCTTGTCGGATAAATTATCTTTTAATCTGACGTATTGAAACGACTTGTAGAGTACGTTTTGAACCAGTCACTATCAACTAATAATTATTGCAATTAGAAAAACCGCCTTCAGTAAAGCGCTATTCGCTCATTCCACGATTTCTCCATTCATCGATCACTCACTGTAAATTTTTCTTTTCTTTTGATTCTTCTCAATAGTTTTCGTTAGAACTGTTAAATAATTTAATACAATAATTTGCATTCTGTACTTTCGGGTCTTTCGATTGACCCGCCGCAAACCGAACTCAAGAAAGTGATAATTCGCATCAGAATTACCTTCTTTACTTCTTTCAACTCTTAATTAACCACTTATCCTCTCTGAACAGTTTATTACGCGAGTTTCTCAACTTATAAGGTTTTATTTTTTTTTATTTTATTCTCCGTTTTACTGTTAGAAACATTTTTAAGTTTTGAGAATTATAGCAACGCCGCTTTTCGTTAGATCAGTGAGGTTAAACTACGTTGGGCCTGTTCAGTAGTTTGGTGGGTGACTGTTTCCCGCGTTCAAACGATATAGCGATCCGCAGATGGTTGCAATACCATGTAAAGCTGTACGTCCCCACCTCACCCTGTCACATGATGACCTTTCCCATTACGTAGCAAATTAAACAACTCCAAATATTATTATTTTGAACATTTTTAATTTTTCAGAAATATATAGCTATATCAGACATGGGGCCTCGGCATCGGCCTCGAGGCCAGGTGAAAAGTGAAAAAGCCTCGTGACTTTCGTGAGGCCTTAGGGAATCCTACCCCCGGTAGCGTTGGGGTGGAGATTCTTCAGGTGGGTGTGCTCGAGGTGAATATTCTTCAGGTGAGGACCATGACCTGACAGGTGACCGTATGTGACGGCATACTTTGATAAATATTATTCAGACAGGTGACTGGTCAGGCCGCAGTCTTTGATAAATACTATTCAATTCGGTGACCAACGGATTAATGACAGGTCACTCTGACGTTAGGTACATAAATATTATATATGTCGCGGTATATAATATTATTCAGTCAGTCAGCAGTAGACCAATTGACTTGATGTAGCAAAACTAGTGTGAGAAAGCAATCTATCAGTTGAACTGAGCTCATATAATGTGTTTGTGTTATTTGTGTATAAACTATTGTACTGTATCTATTTTTATAACAAAAAATAGGCCAAACTAGAGAAGAATACCACCTGGTATACTGATAACTAGCTACTAGCGTCGATAATTTTGTTTTTCGCCCGTAGTAAATTGTAACATATAAACTTCTAAATAATATGATTTGAAATGAATATATAATATCGGATGCAAAGAATAATTTTGCTAATATCGGCATTATAACCGAGATGTAAACTGTTATATTGTTTGCAGATAATTTCTTCGATCTTTTTCATTTACTTTAATGATATAAAGTATTATACATACAACTTTAAAAAAGTCTGATAATGGATAATATCAGGTGCAAATATATTCTTGAATCAAATTACATATATAATATGTTGAAATATCAGGCGCAAATATATTCTTAATATTATCGTGTATATAAGTAATGGCATGATATAAACTTCATACTATAGGCCTACCGTACATCAGAAACATCTTTCACATACAGTACAAGCTACAATTACATTAATGATCTTTGGTAGACTTCAAGACCACAATTTCTTATTCTCAAGATACATAAAAATGCAAACCTTAAAAAAAATAGGGCATCTCCAAATGTATCATAGCTCTGTTTGAAATGCTCGCTAGAGTCGCTAATAATTGTAGCCATTCAGAAATTGTACGATCAACACTCGGTGAGTTAGTACAATCTTGAAATATCATATTTTGTTAGATCATCTTCACATCACAACTTTTCATATTATCATAAATACTTGAAATATTGCGGGTATATTAAAATGAGAAATAAGAACTGCATGAAATGATAAATAAAAAGTTATTGTGCTAATGTATGGTGCACAGGAAATCTTGTTCTGGCAACTGTGTCTGACTGTGTGACCCGGCAAGTGTCAACACACAGCATGTCGGTGTTGTGGTGTGGCCGCGTGTGATAGATGAACGTGCTTAACAAATCTTTTATTAGGTAAGTGAAGTGAGTTATGTTTGTGTTTATTAAGGTTCTTTTGCATTATCCTCCCAACACTAATATTTTTATATAATGTTGGTTTGGTTTTGGTTATGGTACTTTATTTTCCTTCCATTAAAAAAAATTAGTGTTGGGATTAGGTTAGGTTAGGTTAGGTTTGGTTAGGTTAGGTTAAAAACAGCCAGCCGCAGGCGTTAGCCGTATAAAAAAAATTAGTGTTGGGAGGATAATGCAAAAGTACCTTTATAAATTTGAGTAGAATCTTGCTTTTCCTTATGCACTTCAAATAAAGAAGAGATACAGGCTAGTGTGAGGCTACGGTAGGTTACCTTTGGAAGAGCTTTAGGCCTAAGCTAGGCTAGATTGTTGAGCCTTCCCAAAGCATGGAGGAGCTTATTCGTAAAAGATTTCGAAGTGAGTGTCTGCACCCAGAGGTGCAAATACCGCGTTCGTTATTTGCGTCCGAATATCACACCTCTGGGTGCAAATACCTTCAGCCTAACACTCTTAAGGCCTCGTGAGGCCTCCCCTAAAAAGGCTTCGGCCTCGAGGCCTTTGAAAAATATATGTCCTCGGCCTCGTGGCTTTCTGAAAGCCTTGTCCGATACCTATATATATATATATATATATAATATATATAAATATATATAAATAATATAATATACATATAAAATATAATATAATAATATAATAATATACATATAAAATATATATATAATATACATATAAAAATATATAATAATATATATAATATATATAAAATATATATAATATATATATAATTTAATATATAATATATATATAATTTATATATATAATATATATAATTTATATATTAATATATATATAATATATATATAATAATATATAAATATATATATAATATATATATAATATAATATATATAATATATATATAATATATATAATATATATATAATATAATATATATAATATAATATATATAAATATATATATATAATATATATATTAGGGTGTCACTTAAATGCAAAGTTTGAAATTTTCATGCTGACACCCCGCGAATCTATTCCATTGGTAAAAAAACATGGTGACTGAAAAATCTTTTTATTTGAATAACTATAAAAGGTCGCCCCGCCTTCCAAAGTTTAATGCTTGCGCGGCGTCTCCATAATCGTTCATTAGATATCTATATATCTCTATATATGTGTGTGTGTGTATCTGTGTGTGTCTGAATATCTGAGAAATAAAGTGAACAATACTTAACGATTCACCGTTTCTCATTTCAGCTACGTGATTTCTGGTGATGGAAACCCGGAAGTGTATATACCTATTAGGGGCAGTGGTTGATGAGGTGAAAGGATGCAAGCTTCCTTCCTACAGGCAAGCATTCGGTTACTTCCTTTACCTTCACCATGAAAAGAAAATGACAATACGTGACGCGTTGAGGAAGTCACTTCGAGCAGTGATGTCCTTCTGGGACAAAGCTCACATTCCAACCAGACTCGAGACACACTGCGTCAGCAAACTGGATAAAGTCTTCGAGGAGTGGAAAGGACTCAAAAAACACGCCTCAAGGACGAGCGATTCACACAAGACGAAAGAAAAAGAATTCATTGAACGCCTCGATCGTCTCTTTGACATCGCCCACGCTGATTGTGAGAAATTGGTCAAGTACCCAGAGGATTGGGAGTTCCTTCAGCAGCAGCGCCAGAAAGGACGTCCAGGTTCAATGGCAGGTTTGGACATGACCCATCAGCGCCAAGTCAAAGATTGTACTCGACGTCGGGAGGAAGAGGAGAAACGAAGAAAGCGATCAGCAGCTGAAATGGAGGCAGTATCCAACGAAGCGGTTTTGGAGTCCTCATCCTCCAGCTCAGATGATAGCGAAGAAAAAGGAGCATGTGGTGGTTCGTTAGCCTCTAAACAAAGAGCAACGAAGAACATCATGACATCGGAATTGGCGGCAGCGCTTGATCGCACGCAACTCTCATCAAGAAAGGCCACATATCTGCTGTTTGAGGCAGCTTCCAGCTTAGGGCATGATGCTAGCGACTACAACATCAATCGTGGATCCATTCATCGTCAGCGTGAAAAATTCCGTACCCTTAAGGCTCGGCAACTGAAGAGCGAATTCCAAGGCAATAGTCCGTTGACTGTTCACTGGGACGGAAAACTCATGCAAGATCTGACGTCACGAGAATATGTTGACCGCTTACCTATTTTTGTATCTGGCTCCGGGACAGAGCAGCTCCTCGGGGTGCCAAAACTTCTGTCAGGAACCGCGCTGGCACAAACAAATGCCATCATAGATTGCCTGAATGAATGGGGAGTGACCGATCATGTCAAATCTGTGTGTTTCGACACAACCGCGACAAACACAGGCCACCGTGGAGGAACTTGTGTTCTTCTGGAAGAAAAAGTTGGACGTGACCTGTTACACTGCGCGTGCAGACACCATGTACTGGAGTTGGTGCTACAGGCGGCATTCGCAGCATCGCTAGATTCAGTATCTACCAGTCCAGAAATTCTGCTTTTCAAGCGCTTCCATGATTATTGGACCCGCAACAGTTCCAAACTGCGGACACAGATGCGTTCACCAAAGCAGCTATTTTTAAGCATAGAACGGAGCTCATTGAGTTTGCAAAATCACAAGCACTTCAAGTTCGTGATGACTATCAGGAATTCCTCGATCTTTCCGTCATCTTTCTTGGAGGAGTTCCATACAAGGGACTAAACTTCCGCGCCCCTGGTGCTATGCACCGGGCGAGATGGATGGCTAAGGGGCTCTATGCCATCAAGATCTGGCTCTTCCGAAGACAGTTTAAACTGACGAACACTGAGGAACGCGGAATTCGAGATATCTGCCTCTTTTCTGTTCTAGTTTACATGAAAGCGTGGGCAACAGCTCATCTGTCCATCTAAGCTCCGCTGAATGATTGGGAATTGATGAGGACGCTCCTTCGATACCCGCACAAGAAGATCTCTGATGGTACCACCAAGAAGCTGTCTGCGCACCTGTGGTACCATTCGGAGGAGGCAGTGGGTCTGGCGTTCTTTGATGAGAGGATATCGATGGAAGTGAAGTGCAGCATGGTTGCAGCGTTAGATCAAGAAGCCCCTCACATGCCGCCAAAACGACCTTTGGTTCTTGATACTATGTTCCTCAGTGACAGCAAAGGACTGGAGCAACTGATCACAAAGAACACCCGAGGATTCTTCTCAAAACTTCAGTTGCCAGATTGCTTTCTGCTCCACCATCCCAGTTCATGGACGTCAAACTCTGAATACGTGCAAGCTCGGGATGTGGTCTCCAAACTTGCAGTGGTGAACGACAGAGCAGAACGGGCCGTGGCTCTGGTGAAGGAGCTGAACGGAAAGTTGAAAGTGAAAGAAGAACAGCTCCAGTTCCTCGTTCAAGTTGTCACTGACCACAGAAAGCAACACCCAGCTCCGAACAAATCAGCATTAGTGAGGACGCGAAAGAACTAATCACTGATCAGTGTATGAGCACCAATTATTCTGCTACTGTATATGTATTTTATTTCTCAAAGTTTTGCTTTTGTTGCTTCTCCATTTTGTACTATTATTCGCCAAATTATGTCTTCTATTTTAATTATATAATAAACTGTTTGTATTCTTTGCGTTTTTAAGTGTCTTACTTTCGTTATTTCACCAAATTGCCTTGTTTTTTATTATCTGGTTCGGCCCAAGCTGTGAACACTGAACAGCTTGTTGACGTCAACAAATGGGTCTTGTTTTCAGTGATGAGGGCGACCTTTAAATGATGACCAATCAGGACCAAATTTCTCTTCCGTATGTTTTACACCAAATGGAACAATTTTAGGGGGTGTCATAGGAAAATATCCATCGTTTAATTTTCCCCCTATTACCTAGTGACACCCTAATATATATAATATATATAATATATATATAATATATATAATATATATAATATATATAAATATATAATATATATATAATATATATATATATGATATATATATATATAATATATGAAAAGAAGGATCAACACAACGGCAAACATTTTCATTTATTTGTACATCAGACGTTTCGACAAATCTTTTGTCATCATCAGTGAGTTAAGTCTTAAAACCTTAAAACAAAATTGAAAAGTGAAAGTTACATCAATACAATATTAAAACCATTAAAATTAAAACCTTAAAGCAAAATGAAAATTGCATCAATACAAAATTAAAATCATTTAAATTTCATCACTATAAAAACTAAAATTAAATTAAATTTCATCACTATAAAAACTAAAATTAAATTACCTCAATAGGTAAATACAAAATATATATATATATATATATATATAAATATATATACAATATATATATATATATGTAAAAATGAACAATGAATAATCAATATTCATTTTTACATAAGAACCAAAATCGCTTAACGCGAGTTTGGATAATAATTTTACTTGTAGCTTCCTATTTTTGTTCGTGTCACAACCCTACGATCTACCATATCTATGGTTTAGTCGTATCCATTTTCCATTTGTTATAGAAGTTATTATAATTAATTATGATTGTCTTGCATCTCACCCTCGACCCTAGATTATGCATACACATTGCATATAACAGGATTGGAACCCATAGTTGTACTTCTTTGTCATTAATACCCACTCTTTGTCTCTAATTCGTTCTTGTAAATCTTCCTAATAATGATTTGTACTATACGTCCAAATTCAATAACTATGACGTCACACTTTCCCGTCATTAATTTCCCTTGATCATTATCCTATATAAATTTTATTAAATATTCATTTTTACTCGTGTCAGTCTATGAAAAGCAAAACTTTAGGATTCGTTCGAAAACGCACAAATACGTTCTCGTATTATTTTTTTATTATTTTTTATTATATCACCTCCCGCATTGAACTCGAAAATGCTTAGTTAAGTTATCAAATTCCGCTGACTATGGCAAAATTGAACGCTTCAAAGATAAAAAATTCCTTTCGCTCTGATTCGAATTTATAACATTATCATGCGTTATGTTATATCATGTGTGTCATGTCTCATGTACTTGTGTTGTACTAATAACCATATATAATAACCATATATAATAACCATATATAAATATATAAAAACACTGTAAGAATGGTAAACAACGTAATGTACTTCAATGAAACTGTAATTAAATGTAATGATTTAATATATAATGTAAGAATGTACTTTAAATGGAAGTGTAATTAAACAACAATAAGTGAATGTGAAGTAATCCATAATCGCAATCATAATTGTAATAGACCAAAACGAAAATGTGCTCAGTCGTGTACTTAAATTGTACTTATGTACTACTATGAAATGATATCGCCTTCAGAAATGAAGACGCGGCAAAAAAAAAAACGATTATTTTTATTTTTATTTTTTTAAATTTTTATTTGGAATCTTTCAAACATCTGATCGTGTTTAAAAGGGGGGAAACTTAACCTTCAACTGCCGTCCCCCAAAATTTAGGCTTATATTATACATGTATTTGTAAAATGAACTTCACTTCATTACGGCTCTCTGCTTTGGTCACTGCTACGAGACTCCCTTGTTAGCAGCTTCGCTGCGGGGAGGGGGCAGAGGCCCCTTGCCTCTTTAATTTCTAGATTCCGGCCTGAGCCATGGTCGAAAGAGGTCGAACCTCTACCCCTGTAAATTCAGAGCACTACCTGTACATTTTGAGAAGTAAACTACAGTAAAAGAAGTTTTTATCTTTTCCTTCGAGCCTTGTTCTCTTCAGGAATTTAGTCAGTAAAGTCGATAAGTTATAAAAGAAAAGCCGATAATTTTAGTACCAAGAGAAAGTATCAGAGTATTATAGAAAGAGAAAAATTAACAACTGTCGACCATAAAGCGGGAGAAAAGAATTAGAATGTTATAGAAGAAATATCCGTTGCTGCCTCCCAACTAGAACCCCCCGTCGATTCCGAACCACCCCAGGGCCATAGACGGAGGGATTAACAGAGTGGTGACCCTGCATCAGGATAAAAATCAAGACGACCCAAGCACTTAGAAGATATTGGCATAACAGTCTGCGACCATGCCCCAGGATCAGAAGAATATTTTAAGAAGAGGATTTTAACAAGTTGCCACTCTTTGGCCAGGATAGAAATTACCTTGCATCAGGATAAAACCATTTGACCGGCGTGTCACGACTTCTTGTTCGTAACATCCACCCTTGAACCGGTGTGTAAAGTCAGTATTATTAACAGTTAATAATAAGTATCAAGTCAGAATTTACAAGAAACACAGTGAACACTTCAGACACCAGTGATACATTTTTTTTAGTGAAACAGTAATTTTCACAGAAGTTAAAAGCAACAGAAGTTAAAAGTAACAGAAGTTAAAAGTAACAGAAAGAGTTAATTTCAGAGAGTTAATTTCAGAGAGTTAATTTCAGAGGGTTAATTTCACTATTATAGTCAGTATAGAATAATTATATTTTATGTACCAAACATAATAGTACAGTACCTTCGCGTACATTAGAGTGAAATATTGTTTACATTTTTTAATTTTTTGTTTACAATTTTTTCAAATTATTGAATTGAATTGACTTGCAAATTAAGAAAGAGAGAGTTTACAGAGAGTTTATAGAGTTATAGAGATAATTGAGAACAGTTTCAAGTTAGTTCCAGTTTCAGTTTCAAGATACTTCATTGCATTTCAAGTAAGTCGGTTGCACCAAGAGAGACAACCAAACCCCAGAGGTTAATAGTCTCCACTTGATAGAGATCAAGTGCAGTCATTTTCCGTTTTCAGTTAATCTTCACTTGATAGCAGTTCAAGTGCAAGTCAGTTTCGTTTTCAGTAGACTCCATTTGATAGAGTTCAAGTGCAGTCAATTTTAGTCAAGTTAGTTTCAAGATACATGATAGAGTTCAAGTTAGAGAGTTTCAAGATACTTGATAGAGTTCAAGTTAGACAGTTTCAAGATACTTGATAGAGTTCAAGTCAGACAGTTTAAAGATACTTGATAGAGTTCAAGTCAGACAGTTTCAAGTCTCAGTTTTCAAGTCCCAAGTTAGTTTTCAAGTCCCAAGTTAGTTTTCAAGTCCCAAGTCATTTCAATACAGTCAATTGAATTCAACTTTTTCTTTGTAGTTTAAGAGAATTTAATTTAAGAAAATGTAATTTAAGAATTTAATTCAACCTTTTTTTTGTTGTTTAAGAGAATTTAATTCAACCTTTTTTTTTTGTTGTAAAAGAGAATTAAATTCAACCTGAATTGACCGGTTTGCGTCTTTGGTTTAACTTTTGTTTTGCTTGTAAGAAGGAAATTGACCGATTTGTCTTCTTTTCATGCCATTGTTGCGTATATAAATATATAGGTAAAATTACATATTTTATTGTTTGCAACCAAAACCGTTTTTACAAATGTTTGTAACGAGTTTTATAATTATTTTGATTATATGATGGAAGAAATAGTGTAATAATTAATCGATCATGTACCTAATTTATCCTGCTCTGTACGGTCGGGAAATTTACCCGTATGACCGCACATACCATAAATTTCAGTCATTTAATTTTAATAAAACTTCTACACAATAAAACATATGTATATGTCTATATGCAAACAAGTTTTCAGATTAAAATATCAAATAATTCAAATTCTATCAACATTTAACGAAAGAGTATGATTTTTCTACTTAACATGCAAAAATTATTAAACCTTTTTAATATTTTTTTATTATATAAAAATAATTTTTAATGTAAAATTTACCTGAAATTATTAAAAGAAAGGAATGTTCGAAATGCTTTCCTTCCATTTCAATAACTTTTTTTATTCTTGGCCGAAATTCATCTATGGCTCGATTTACTTTTATTTTTAAGAATATTATAAAATTATGTTTAGCTCATTAAAATGCATAGTTGATTTCTATTTTTAATTTGTATTTTTCATTTCTTTGTTCAATTAATCGTGAGTAATTGTCCTTAAATTTAGAATTTTATAATAATCGACCTTGAGCTTAAAGGATTTTATAATAATAATAATAATAATAATAATAATAATAATAACAATAATTGACTTAAACTTAAAAGATTTTATAACCCTAAACCCATCTTAAATTATTATTTTTAAACTTTGTTAATTCAAAAACCTTCCAAATCCCTACACATACACGCGCATGTGTGCACACTATATATACTATATATACAACCCTTATGCTAAAATCAATGGATATCACAATAAACTATTTCATTACGTGTAAGTGCTAACTATTTAGTTTAATCTTAATCATTTTTGCTTTCTAATATATTTTGCTTATGCATTTATTCAGTTAATTTAACAATCCTCTCAGCTACTCTGTCCCTCGAAATTATAAGATACACAGTTTGTACCTAATACACATAAATACACATTTGACCACAGGTCTATACATCATCCACTACGTAATTCGATTTGTACCTACAACAGTCAATAAAAAATTAGTTTATAGATTGTACGATTTACGTTTTCCCTTTTATCTACTATTCATTGTGTGTAATTTTTCCCACAGAAAAATAAAAAATTTGTAAAAAAATTTTAACAATATCATTGTTTGTCTAACTTAATTGTTTGTCTAAATTAAAGTATTAATCTTTGAATTTTTTATATTTTATAATAACTATAATAACTCTCTAAGCATAATAACTCACTTGTTCTGTATAAAACTTGTAATGTAAAGAAAAATTCGTCATCATCTAATTTGAATTCGTTAGATGTTATTTTCTCTATTTATTGTATGAATTGTACCCTATTATATTATTGTATAAATATTTTTAAAGGGGAGAGCAATGTAAAAATGAACAATGAATAATCAATATTCATTTTTACATAAGAAGCAAAATCGCATAACGCGAGTTTGGATAATAATTTTACTTGTAGCTTCCTATTTTTGTTCGTGTCACAACCCTACGATCTACCATATCTATGGTTTAGTCGTATCCATTTTCCATTTGTTATAGAAGTTATTATAATTAATTATGATTGTCTCGCATCTCACCCTCGACCCTAGATTATGCATACACATTGCATATAACAGGATTGGAACCCGTAGTTGTACTTCTTAGTCATTAATACCCACTCTTTGTCTCTAATTCGTTCTTGTAAATCTTCCTAATAATGATTTGTACTATACGTACAAATTCAATAACTATGACGTCACATTTTCCCGTCATTAATTTCCCTTGATCATTATCCTATATAAATTTTATTAAATATTCATTTTTACTCGTGTCAGTCTATGAAAAGCAAAACTTTAGGTATTCGTTCGAGAACGCACAAATACGTTCTCGTATTATTTTTTTAATTATTTTTTATTATATCACCTCCCGCATTGAACTCGAAAATGCTTAGTTAAGTTATCAAATTCCGATAACTATGGCAAAATTGAACGCTTCAAAGATAAAAAATCTCCTTTCGCTCTGATTCGAATGTATAACATTATCATGCTTTATGTTATATCATGTGTGTCATGTCTCATGTACTTGTGTTGTACTAATAACCATATATAATAACCATATATAATAACCATATATTATAACCATATATTATAACCATATATAAATATATAAAAACACTGTAAGAATGGTAAACAACGTAATGTACTTCAATGAAACTGTAATTAAATGTAATGATTTAATATATAATGTAAGAATGTACTTTAAATGGAAGTGTAATTAAACAACAATAAGTGAATGTGAAGTAATCCATAATCGCAATCATAATTGTAATAGACCAAAACGAAAATGTGCTCAGTCGTGTACTTAAATTGTGCTTATGTACTACTATGAAATGATATCGCCTTCAGAAATGAAGACGCGGCAAAAAAAAAAAAGATTAGTTTTATTTTTATTTTTTTAAATTTTTATTTGGAATCTTTCAAACATCTGATCGTGTTTAAAATGGGGGAAACTTAACCTTCAACTGCCGTCCCCCAAAATTTAGGCTTATATTATACATGTATTTGTAAAATGAACTTCACTTCATTACGGCTCTCTGCTTTGGTCACTGCTACGAGACTCCCTTGTTAGCAGCTTCGCTGCGGGGAGGGGGCAGAGGCCCCTTGCCTCCTTAATTTATAGATTCCGGCCTGAGCCATGGTCGAAAGAGGTCGAACCTCTACCCCTGTAAATTCAGAGCACTACCTGTACATTTTGAGAAGTAAACTACAGTAAAAGAAGTTTTTATCTTTTCCTTCGAGCCTTGTTCTCTTCAGGAATTTAGTCAGTAAAGTCGATAAGTTATAAAAGAAAAGCCGATAATTTTAGTACCAAGAGAAAGTATCAGAGTATTATAGAAAGAGAAAAATTAACAACTGTCGACCATAAAGCGGGAGAAAAGAATTAGAATGTTATAGAAGAAATATCCGTTGCTACCTCCCAACTAGAACCTCCCGTCGATTCCGAACCACCCCAGGGCCATAGACGGAGGGATTAACAGAGTGGTGACCCTGCATTAGGATAAAAATCAAGACGACCCAAGCACTTAGAAGATATTGGCATAACAGTCTAGCGAACCTGCCCCAGGATCAGAAGAATATTTTAAGAAGAGGATTTTAACAAGTGGCCACTCTTTGGAGAGGATAGAAATTACCTTGCATCAGGATAAAACCATTTGACCGGCGTGTCACGACTTCTTGTTCGTAACATCCACCCTTGAACCGGTGTGTCACGACTCCAAGTTCTCCACGCCTAGTTTTCATCCAAGTAGAAGTAGCCAGCAAGACGTCTTCAGGAAACGTCTCTGAGGATTTCGCCGTAGAAATTTTGTTAAGTACAGAGTTGTTTTTTTTAAAGTAATTTGTAAACATTTGAAAAGTCAGTATTATTAACAGTTAATAATAAGTATCAAGTCAGAATTTACAAGAAACACAGTGAACACTTCAGACACCAGTGATACATTTTTTTTAGTGAAACAGTAATTTTCACAGAAGTTAAAAGCAACAGAAGTTAAAAGTAACAGAAATTAAAAGTAACAGAAAGAGTTAATTTCAGAGAGTTAATTTCAGAGAGTTAATTTCAGAGAGTTAATTTCAGAGCGTTAATTTCAGAGAGTTAATTTCACTATTATAGTCAGTATAGAATAATTATATTTTATGTACCAAACATAATAGTACAGTACCTTCGCGTACATTAGAGTGAAATATTGTTTACATTTTTTTATTTTTTGTTTACAATTTTTTCAAATTATTGAATTGAATTGACTTGCAAATTAAGAAAGAGAGAGTTTACAGAGAGTTTATAGAGTTATAGAGATAATTGAGAACAGTTTCAAGTTAGCTCCAGTTTCAGTTTCAAGATACTTCATTGCATTTCAAGTAAGTCGGTTGCACCAAGAGAGACAACCAAACCCCAGAGGTTAATAGTCTCCACTTGATAGAGATCAAGTGCAGTCATTTTCCGTTTTCAGTTAATCTTCACTTGATAGCAGTTCAAGTGCAAGTCAGTCTCGTTTTCAGTAGACTCCATTTGATAGAGTTCAAGTGCAGTCAATTTTAGTCAAGTTAGTTTCAAGATACTTGATAGACTTCAAGTTAGAGAGTTTCAAGATACTTGATAGAGTTCAAGTTAGAGAGTTTCAAGATACTTGATAGAGTTCAAGTTAGACAGTTTCAAGATACTTGATAGAGTTCAAGTCAGACAGTTTAAAGATACTTGATAGAGTTCAAGTCAGACAGTTTAAAGATACTTGATAGAGTTCAAGTCAGACAGTTTAAAGATACTTGATAGAGTTCAAGTCAGACAGTTTAAAGATACTTGATAGAGTTCAAGTCAGACAGTTTAAAGATACTTGATAGAGTTCAAGTCAGACAGTTAGTTTCAAGTCTCAGTTTTCAAGTCCCAAGTTAGTTTTCAAGTCCCAAGTTAGTTTTCAAGTCCCAAGTTACTTTTCAAGTCCCAAGTCATTTCAATGCAGTCAATTGAATTCAACTTTTTCTTTGTAGTTTAAGGTAATTTAATTTAAGAAAATGTAATTTAAGAATTTAATTCAACCTTTTTTTTTGTTGTTAAAGAGAATTTAATTCAACCTTTTTTTTTTTGTTGTAAAAGAGAATTAAATTGAACCTGAATTGACTGGTTTGCGTCTTTGGTTTAACTTTTGTTTTGCTTGTAAGAAGGGAATTGACCGATTTGTCTTCTTTTCATGCCATTGTTGCGTATATAAATATATAGGTAAAATTACATATTTTATTGTTTGCAACCAAAACCGTTTTTACAAATGTTTGTAACGAGTTTTATAATTATTTTGATTATATGATGGAAGAAATAGTGTAATAATTAATCGATCATGTACCTAATTTATCCTGCTCTGTACGGTCGGGAAATTTACCCGTATGACTGCACATACTATAAATTTCAGTCATTTAATTTTAATAAAACTTCTACACAATAAAACATATGTATTTGTCTATATGCAAACAAGTTTTCAGATTAAAATATCAAATAATTCAAATTCTATCAACATTTAACGAAAGAGTATGATTTTTCTACTTAACATGCAAAAATTATTAAACCTTTTTAATATTTTTTTTTATTATATAAAAATAATTTTTAATGTAAAATTTACCTGAAATTATTAAAAGAAAGGAATGTTCGAAATGCTTTCCTTCCATTTCAATAACTTTTTTTATTCTTGGCCGAAATTCATCTATGGCTCGATTTACTTTTATTTTTAAGAATATTATAAAATTATGTTTAGCTCATTAAAATGTATAGTTGATTTCTATTTTTAATTTGTATTTTTCATTTCTTTGTTCAATTAATCGTGAGTAATTGTCCTTAAATTTAGAATTTTATAATAATCGACCTTGAGCTTAAAGGATTTTATAATAATAATAATAATAATAATAATAATAATAATAATTGACTTAAACTTAAAAGATTTTATAACCCTAAACCCATCTTAAATTATTATTTTTAAACTTTGTTAATTCAAAAACCTTCCAAATCCCTACACATACACGCGCATGTGTGCACACTATATATACTATATATACAACCCTTATGCTAAAATCATTGGATATCACAATAAACTATATCATTACGTGTAAGTGCTAACTATGTAATTTAATCTTAATCATTTTTGCTTTCTAATATATCTTCCTTATGCATTTATTCAGTTAATTTAACAATCCTCTCAGCTACTCTGTCCCTCGAAATTATAAGATACACAGTTTGTACCTAATACACATAAATACACATTTGACCACAGGTCTATACATCATCCACTACGTAATTCGATTTGTACCTACAACAATCAATAAAAAATTAGTTTATATATTGTACGATTTACGTTTTCCCTTTTATCTACTATCCATTATGTATGTAATTTTTCCCACAGAAAAAAAAAATTTGTAAAAAAATTTTAACAATATTGTTTGTCTAACTTAATTGTTTGTCTAAATTAAAGTATTAATCTTTGAATTTTTTATATTTTATAATAACTTTATAATAACTCTCTAAGCATAATAACTCAATTGTTCTGTATAAAACTTGTAATGTAAAGAAAAATTCGTCATCATCTAATTTGAATTCGTTAGATGTTATTTTCTCAATTGTATTGTATGAATTGTACCCTATTATATTATTGTATAAATATTTTTAAAGGGGAGAGCAATGTAAAAATGAACAATGAATAATCAATATTCATTTTTACATAAGAACCAAAATCGCATAACGCGAGTTTGGATAATAATTTACTTGTAGCTTCCTATTTTTGTTCGTGTCACAACCCTACGATCTACCATATCTATGGTTTAGTCGTATCCATTTTCCATTTGTTATAGAAGTTATTATAATTAATTATGATTGTCTTGCATCTCACCCTCGACCCTAGATTATGCATACACATTGCATATAACAGGATTGGAACCCATAGTTGTACTTCTTTGTCATTAATATCCACTCTTTGTCTCTAATTCGTTCTTGTAAATCTTCCTAATAATGATTTGTACTATACGTCCAAATTCAATAACTATGACGTCACACTTTCCCGTCATTAATTTCCCTTGATCATTATCCTATATAAATTTTATTAAATATTCATTTTTACTCGTGTCAGTCTATGAAAAGCAAAACTTTAGGGATTCGTTCGAAAACGCACAAATACGTTCTCGTATTATTTTTTTTTATTTTTTATTATATCACCTCCCGCATTGAACTCGAAAATGCTTAGTTAAGTTATCAAATTCCGCTGACTATGGCAAAATTGAACGCTTCAAAGATAAAAAATTTCCTTTCGCTCTGATTCGAATTTATAACATTATCATGCGTTATGTTATATCATGTGTGTCATGTCTCATGTACTTGTGTTGTACTAATAACCATATATAATAACCATATATAATAACCATATATTATAACCATATATAAATATATAAAAACACTGTAAGAATGGTAAACAACGTAATGTACTTCAATGAAACTGTAATTAAATGTAATGATTTAATATATAATGTAAGAATGTACTTTAAATGGAAGTGTAATTAAACAACAATAAGTGAATGTGAAGTAATCCATAATCGCAATCATAATTGTAATAGACCAAAACGAAAATGTGCTCAGTCGTGTACTTAAATTGTACTTATGTACTACTATGAAATGATATCGCCTTCAGAAATGAAGACGCGGCAAAAAAAAAACGATTATTTTTATTTTTATTTTTTTAAATTTTTATTTGGAATCTTTCAAACATCTGATCGTGTTTAAAAGGGGGAAACTTAACCTTCAACTGCCGTCCCCCAAAATTTAGGCTTATATTATACATGTATTTGTAAAATGAACTTCACTTCATTACGGCTCTCTGCTTTGGTCACTGCTACGAGACTCCCTTGTTAGCAGCTTCGCTGCGGGGAGGGGGCAGAGGCCCCTTGCCTCTTTAATTTCTAGATTCCGGCCTGAGCCATGGTCGAAAGAGGTCGAACCTCTACCCCTGTAAATTCAGAGCACTACCTGTACATTTTGAGAAGTAAACTACAGTAAAAGAAGTTTTTATCTTTTCCTTCGAGCCTTGTTCTCTTCAGGAATTTAGTCAGTAAAGTCGATAAGTTATAAAAGAAAAGCCGATAATTTTAGTACCAAGAGAAAGTATCAGAGTATTATAGAAAGAGAAAAATTAACAACTGTCGACCATAAAGCGGGAGAAAAGAATTAGAATGTTATAGAAGAAATATCCGTTGCTACCTCCCAACTAGAACCTCCCGTCGATTCCGAACCACCCCAGGGCCATAGACGGAGGGATTAACAGAGTGGTGACCCTGCATAGGATAAAAATCAAGACGACCCAAGCACTTAGAAGATATTGGCATAACAGTCTTAGCGACCTGCCCCAGGATCAGAAGAATATTTTAAGAAGAGGATTTTAACAAGTGGCCACTCTTTGAGAGGATAGAAATTACCTTGCATCAGGATAAAACCATTTGACCGGCGTGTCACGACTTCTTGTTCGTAACATCCACCCTTGAACCGGTGTGTCACGACTCCAAGTTCTCCACGCCTAGTTTTCATCCAAGTAGAAGTAGCCAGCAAGACGTCTTCAGGAAACGTCTCTGAGGATTTCGCGTAGAAATTTTGTTAAGTACAGAGTTGTTTTTTTTAAAGTAATTTGTAAACATTTGAAAAGTCAGTATTATTAACAGTTAATAATAAGTATCAAGTCAGAATTTACAAGAAACACAGTGAACACTTCAGACACCAGTGATACATTTTTTTTAGTGAAACAGTAATTTTCACAGAAGTTAAAAGCAACAGAAGTTAAAAGTAACAGAATTAAAAGTAACAGAAAGAGTTAATTTCAGAGAGTTAATTTCAGAGAGTTAATTTCAGAGAGTTAATTTCAGAGCGTTAATTTCAGAGAGTTAATTTCACTATTATAGTCAGTATAGAATAATTATATTTTATGTACAAACATAATAGTACAGTACCTTCGCGTACATTAGAGTGAAATATTGTTTACATTTTTTTATTTTTTGTTTACAATTTTTTCAAATTATTGAATTGAATTGACTTGCAAATTAAGAAAGAGAGAGTTTACAGAGAGTTTATAGAGTTATAGAGATAATTGAGAACAGTTTCAAGTTAGCTCCAGTTTCAGTTTCAAGATACTTCATTGCATTTCAAGTAAGTCGGTTGCACCAAGAGAGACAACCAAACCCCAGAGGTTAATAGTCTCCACTTGATAGAGATCAAGTGCAGTCATTTCCGTTTTCAGTTAATCTTCACTTGATAGCAGTTCAAGTGCAAGTCAGTCTCGTTTTCAGTAGACTCCATTTGATAGAGTTCAAGTGCAGTCAATTTTAGTCAAGTTAGTTTCAAGATACTTGATAGACTTCAAGTTAGAGAGTTTCAAGATACTTGATAGAGTTCAAGTTAGAGAGTTCAAGATACTTGATAGAGTTCAAGTTAGACAGTTTCAAGATACTTGATAGAGTTCAAGTCAGACAGTTTAAAGATACTTGATAGAGTTCAAGTCAGACAGTTTAAAGATACTTGATAGAGTTCAAGTCAGACAGTTTAAAGATACTTGATAGAGTTCAAGTCAGACAGTTAAAGATACTGATAGAGTTCAAGTCAGACAGTTTAAAGATACTTGATAGAGTTCAGTCAGACAGTTAGTTTCAAGTCTCAGTTTTCAAGTCCCAAGTTAGTTTTCAAGTCCCAAGTTAGTTTTCAAGTCCCAAGTTACTTTTCAAGTCCCAAGTCATTTCAATGCAGTCAATTGAATTCAACTTTTTCTTTGTAGTTTAAGGTAATTTAATTTAAGAAAATGTAATTTAAGAATTTAATTCAACCTTTTTTTTTGTTGTTAAAGAGAATTTAATTCAACCTTTTTTTTTTGTTGTAAAAGAGAATTAAATTGAACCTGAATTGACTGGTTTGCGTCTTTGGTTTAACTTTGTTTTGCTTGTAAGAAGGGAATTGACCGATTTGTCTTCTTTTCATGCCATTGTTGCGTATATAAATATATAGGGTAAAATTACATATTTTATTGTTTGCAACCAAAACCGTTTTTACAAATGTTTGTAACGAGTTTATAATTATTTTGATTATATGATGGAAGAAATAGTGTAATAATTAATCGATCATGTACCTAATTTATCCTGCTCTGTACGGTCGGGAAATTTACCCGTATGACCGCACATACCATAAATTTCAGTCATTTAATTTTAATAAAACTTCTACACAATAAAACATATGTATATGTCTATATGCAAACAAGTTTTCAGATTAAAATATCAAATAATTCAAATTCTATCAACATTAACGAAAGAGTATGATTTTTCTACTTAACATGAAAAAATTATTAAAACCTTTTTAATATTTTTTTTATTATATAAAAATAATTTTTAATGTAAAATTTACCTGAAATTAAAAGAAAGGAATGTTCGAAATGCTTTCCTTCCATTTCAATAACTTTTTTTATTCTTGGCCGAAATTCATCTATGGCTCGATTTACTTTTATTTTTAAGAATATTATAAAATTATGTTTAGCTCATTAAAATGCATAGTTGATTTCTATTTTTAATTTGTATTTTTCATTTCTTTGTTCAATTAATCGTGAGTAATTGTCCTTAAATTAGAATTTATAATAATCGACCTTGAGCTTAAAGGATTTTATAATAATAAATAATAATAATAATAATAATAATAACAATAATTGACTTAAACTTAAAGATTTTATAACCCTAAACCCATCTTAAATTATTATTTTTAAACTTTGTAATCAAAAACCTTCCAAATCCCTACACATACACGCGCATGTGTGCACACTATATATACTATATATACAACCCTTATGCTAAAATCAATGGATATCACAATAAACTATTCATTACGTGTAAGTGCTAACTATTTAGTTTAATCTTAATCATTTTTGCTTTCTAATATATTTTGCTTATGCATTTATTCAGTTAATTTAACAATCCTCTCAGCTACTCTGTCCCTCGAAATTATAAGATACACAGTTTGTACCTAATAACATAAATACACATTTGACCACAGGTCTATACATCATCCACTACGTAATTCGATTTGTACCTACAACATCAATAAAAAATTAGTTTATAGATGTACGATTTACGTTTTCCCTTTTATCTACTATCATTGTGTGTAATTTTCCCACAGAAAAATAAAAATTTGTAAAAAAAATTTTAACAAATCATTGTTTGTCTAACTTAATTGTTTGTCTAAATTAAAGTATTAATCTTTGAATTTTTTATATTTTTATAATAACTATAATAACTCTCTAAGCATAATAACTCATTGTTCTGTATAAAACTTGTATGTAAGAAAAATCGTCTTCATCATCTAATTTGAATTCGTTAGATGTTATTTTTCTATTTATTGTATGAATTGTACCCTATTATATTATTGTATAAATATTTTTAAAGGGGGGAGAGCAATGTAAAAATGAACAATGAATAATCAATATTCATTTTTACATAAGAAGCAAAATCGCATAACGCGAGTTTGGGATAATTTTACTTGTAGCTTCCTATTTTTGTTCGTGTCACAACCTACGATCTACCATATCTATGGTTTAGTCGTATCCATTTTCCATTTTGTTATAGAAGTTATTATAATTAATTATGATTGTCGCATCTCACCCTCGACCCTAGATTATGCATACACATTGCATAAACAGGATTGGAACCCGTAGTTGTACTTCTTAGTCATTAATACCCACTCTTTGTCTCTAATTCGTTCTTGTAAATCTTACCTAATAATGATTTGTACTATACGTACAAATTCAATAACTATGACGTCACATTTTCCCGTCATTAATTTCCCTTGATCATTATCCTATATAAATTTTATTAAATATTCATTTTTACTCGTGTCAGTCTATGAAAAGCAAACTTTAGGTATTCGTTCGAGAACGCACAAATACGTTCTCGTATTATTTTTATTATTTTTTATTATATCACCTCCCGCATTGAACTCGAAAATGCTTAGTTAAGTTATCAAATTCGATAACTATGGCAAAATTGAACGCTTCAAAGATAAAAAATCTCCTTTCGCTCTGATTCGAATGTATAACATTATCATGCGTTATGTTATATCATGTGTGTCATGTCTCATGTACTTGTGTGTACTAATAACCATATATAATAACCATATATAATAACATATATTATAACCCATATATTATAACCATATATAAATATATAAAAACACTGTAAGAATGGTAAACAACGTAATGTACTTCAATGAAACTGTAATTAAATGTAATGATTTAATATATATGTAAGAATGTACTTTAAATGGAAGTGTAATTAAACAACAATAAGTGAATGTGAAGTAATCCATAATCGCAATCATAATTGTAATAGACCAAAACGAAAATGTGCTCAGTCGTGTACTTAAATGTGTGCTTATGTACTACTATGAAATGATATCGCCTTCAGAATGAAGACGCGGCCAAAAAAAAAAAGATTATTTTTATTTTTATTTTTTAAATTTTTATTTGGAATCTTTCAAACATCTGATCGTGTTTAAAATGGGGGGAAACTTAACCTTCAACTGCCGTCCCCCAAAATTTAGGCTTATATTATACATGTATTTGTAAAATGAACTTCACTTCATTACGGCTCTCTGCTTTGGTCACTGCTACGAGACTCCCTTGTTAGCAGCTTCGCTGCGGGGAGGGGGCAGAGGCCCCTTGCCTCTTAATTTAGATTCCGCCTGAGCCAGGGTCGAAAGAGGTCGAACCTCTACCCCTGTAAATTCAGAGCACTACCTGTACATTTTGAGAAGTAAACTACAGTAAAAGAAGTTTTTATCTTTCCTTCGAGCCTTGTTCTCTTCAGGAATTAGTCAGTAAAGTCGATAAGTTATAAAAGAAAAGCCGATAATTTTAGTACCAAGAGAAAGTATCAGAGTATTATAGAAAGAGAAAAATTAACAACTGTCGACCATAAAGCGGGAGAAAAGAATTAGAATGTTATAGAAGAAATATCCGTTGCTACCTCCCAACTAGAACCTCCCGTCGATTCCGAACCACCCCAGGGCCATAGACGGAGGGATTAACAGAGTGGTGACCCTGCATTAGGATAAAAATCAAGACGACCCAAGCACTTAGAAGATATTGGCATAACAGTCTAGCGAACCTGCCCCAGGATCAGAAGAATATTTTAAGAAGAGGATTTTAACAAGTGGCCACTCTTTGGAGAGGATAGAAATTACCTTGCATCAGGATAAAACCATTTGACCGGCGTGTCACGACTTCTTGTTCGTAACATCCACCCTTGAACCGGTGTGTCACGACTCCAAGTTCTCCACGCCTAGTTTTCATCCAAGTAGAAGTAGCCAGCAAGACGTCTTCAGGAAACGTCTCTGAGGATTTCGCCGTAGAAATTTTGTTAAGTACAGAGTTGTTTTTTTTAAAGTAATTTGTAAACATTTGAAAAGTCAGTATTATTAACAGTTAATAATAAGTATCAAGTCAGAATTTACAAGAAACACAGTGAACACTTCAGACACCAGTGATACATTTTTTTAGTGAAACAGTAATTTTCACAGAAGTTAAAAGCAACAGAAGTTAAAAGTAACAGAAATTAAAAGTAACAGAAAGAGTTAATTTCAGAGAGTTAATTTCAGAGAGTTAATTTCAGAGAGTTAATTTCAGAGCGTTAATTTCAGAGAGTTAATTTCACTATTATAGTCAGTATAGAATAATTATATTTTATGTACCAAACATAATAGTACAGTACCTTCGCGTACATAGAGTGAAATATTGTTTACATTTTTTTATTTTTTGTTTACAATTTTTTCAAATTATTGAATTGAATTGACTTGCAAATTAAGAAAGAGAGAGTTTACAGAGAGTTTATAGAGTTATAGAGATAATTGAGAACAGTTTCAAGTTAGCTCCAGTTTCAGTTTCAAGATACTTCATTGCATTTCAAGTAAGTCGGTTGCACCAAGAGAGACAACCAAACCCCAGAGGTTAATAGTCTCCACTTGATAGAGATCAAGTGCAGTCATTTTCCGTTTTCAGTTAATCTTCACTTGATAGCAGTTCAAGTGCAAGTCAGTCTCGTTTTCAGTAGACTCCATTTGATAGAGTTCAAGTGCAGTCAATTTTAGTCAAGTTAGTTTCAAGATACTTGATAGACTTCAAGTTAGAGAGTTTCAAGATACTTGATTAGAGTTCAAGTTAGAGAGTTTCAAGATACTTGATAGAGTTCAGTTAGACAGTTTCAAGATACTTGATAGAGTTCAAGTCAGACAGTTTAAAGATACTTGATAGAGTTCAAGTCAGACAGTTTAAAGATACTTGATAGAGTTCAAGTCAGACAGTTTAAAGATACTTGATAGAGTTCAAGTCAGACAGTTTAAAGATACTTGATAGAGTTTCAAGTCAGACAGTTTAAAGATACTTGATAGAGTTCAAGTCAGACAGTTAGTTTCAAGTCTCAGTTTTCAAGTCCCAAGTTAGTTTTCAAGTCCCAAGTTAGTTTTCAAGTCCCAAGTTACTTTTCAAGTCCCAAGTCATTTCAATGCAGTCAATTGAATTCAACTTTTTCTTTGTAGTTTAAGGTAATTTAATTTAAGAAAATGTAATTTAAGAATTTAATTCAACCTTTTTTTTTGTTGTTAAAGAGAATTTAATTCAACCTTTTTTTTTTTGTTGTAAAAGAGAATTAAATTGAACCTGGAATTGACTGGTTTGCGTCTTTGGTTTAACTTTTGTTTTGCTTGTAAGAAGGGAATTGACCGATTTGTCTTCTTTTCATGCCATTGTTGCGTATATAAATATATAGGTAAAATTACATATTTTATTGTTGCAACCAAAACCGTTTTTTACAAATGTTTGTAACGAGTTTTTATTATTTTGATTATATGATGGAAGAAATAGTGTAATAATTAATCGATCATGTACCTAATTTATCCTGCTCTGTACGGTCGGGAAATTTACCCGTATGACTGCACATACTATAAATTTCAGTCATTTAATTTTAATAAAACTTCTACACAATAAAACATATGTATTTGTCTATATGCAAACAAGTTTTCAGATTAAAATATCAAAATAATTCAAATTCTATCAACATTTAACGAAAGAGTATGATTTTTCTACTTAACATGCAAAAATTATTAAACCTTTTTAATATTTTTTTTATTATATAAAAATAATTTTTAATGTAAAATTTACCTGAAATTATTAAAAGAAAGGAATGTTCGAAATGCTTTCCTTCCATTTCAATAACTTTTTTTATTCTTGGCCGAAATTCATCTATGGCTCGATTTACTTTTATTTTTAAGAATATTATAAAATTATGTTTAGCTCATTAAAATGTAGTTGATTTCTATTTTTAATTTGTATTTTCATTTCTTTGTTCAATAATCGTGAGTAATTGTCCTTAAATTTAGAATTTTATAATAATCGACCTTGAGCTTAAAGGATTTTATAATAATAATATAATAATAATAATAATAATAATAATTGACTTAAACTTAAAAGATTTTATAACCCTAAACCCATCTTAAATTATCATTTTTAAACTTTGTTAATTCAAAAACCTTCCAAATCCCTACACATACACGCGCATGTGTGCACACTATATATACTATATATACAACCCTTATGCTAAAATCATTGGATATCACAATAAACTATATCATTACGTGTAAGTGCTAACTATGTAATTTAATCTTAATCATTTTTGCTTTCTAATATATCTTCCTTATGCATTTATTCAGTTAATTTAACAATCCTCTCAGCTACTCTGTCCCTCGAAATTATAAGATACACAGTTTGTACCTAATACACATAATACACATTGACCACAGGTCTATACATCATCCACTACGTAATTCGATTTGTACCTACAACAATCATAAAAAATTAGTTTATATATTGTACGATTTACGTTTTCCCTTTTATCTACTATCCATTATGTATGTAATTTTTCCCACAGAAAAATTAAAAATTTGTAAAAAAATTTTAACAATATTGTTTGTCTAACTTAATTGTTTGTCTAAATTAAAGTATTAATCTTTGAATTTTTTATTTTTATAATAACTTTATAATAACTCTCTAAGCATAATAACTCAATTGTTCTGTATAAAACTTGTAATGTAAAGAAAAATTCGTCATCATCTAATTTGAATTCGTTAGATGTTATTTTCTCAATTGTATTGTATGAATTGTACCCTATTATATTATTGTATAAATATTTTTAAAGGGAGAGCAATGTAAAAATGAACAATGAATAATCATATTCATTTTTACATAAGAACCAAAATCGCATAACGCGAGTTTGGATAATAAATTTACTTGTAGCTTCCTATTTTTGTTCGTGTCACAACCCTACGATCTACCATATCTATGGTTTAGTCGTATCCATTTTCCATTTGTTATAGAAGTTATTATAATTAATTATGATTGTCTTGCATCTCACCCTCGACCCTAGATTATGCATACACATTGCATATAACAGGATTGGAACCCATAGTTGTACTTCTTTGTCATTAATATCCACTCTTTGTCTCTAATTCGTTCTTGTAAATCTTCCTAATAATGATTTGTACTATACGTCACCAAATTCAATAACTATGACGTCACACTTTCCGTCATTAATTTCCCTTGATCATTATCCTATATAAATTTTATTAAATATTCATTTTTTACTCGTGTCAGTCTATGAAAAGCAAACTTTAGGGATTCGTTCGAAAAACGCACAAATACGTTTCTCGTATTATTTTTTATTATTTTTTATTATATCACCTCCCGCATTGAACTCGAAAATGCTTAGTTAAGTTATCAAATTCCGCTGACTATGGCAAAATTGAACGCTTCAAAGATAAAAAATTCCTTTCGCTCTGATTCGAATTATAACATTATCATGCGTTATGTTATATCATGTGTGTCATGTCTCATGTACTTGTGTTGTACTAATAACCATATATAATAACCATATATAATACCCATATATTATAACCATATATAAATTATAAAAACACTGTAAGAATGGTAAACAACGTAATGTACTTCAATGAAACTGTAATTAAATGTAATGATTTAATATATAATGTAAGAATGTACTTTAAATGGAAGTGTAATTAAACAACAATAAGTGAATGTGAAGTAATCCATAATCGCAATCATAATTGTAATAGACCAAAACGAAAATGTGCTCAGTCGTGTACTTAAATTGTACTTATGTACTACTATGAAATGATATCGCCTTCAGAAATGAAGACGCGGCAAAAAAAAAACGATTATTTTTATTTTTATTTTTTTAAATTTTTATTTGGAATCTTTCAAACATCTGATCGTGTTTAAAAGGGGGGAAACTTAACCTTCAACTGCCGTCCCCCAAAATTTAGGCTTATATTATACATGTATTTGTAAAATGAACTTCACTTCATTACGGCTCTCTGCTTTGGTCACTGCTACGAGACTCCCTTGTTAGCAGCTTCGCTGCGGGGAGGGGGCAGAGGCCCCTTGCCTCTTTAATTTCTAGATTCCGGCCTGAGCCATGGTCGAAAGAGGTCGAACCTCTACCCCTGTAAATTCAGAGCACTACCTGTACATTTTGAGAAGTAAACTACAGTAAAAGAAGTTTTTATCTTTTCCTTCGAGCCTTGTTCTCTTCAGGAATTTAGTCAGTAAAGTCGATAAGTTATAAAGAAAAGCCGATAATTTTAGTACCAAGAGAAAGTATCAGAGTATTATAGAAAGAGAAAAATTAACAACTGTCGACCATAAAGCGGGAGAAAAGAATTAGAATGTTATAGAAGAAATATCCGTTGCTGCCTCCCAACTAGAACCCCCCGTCGATTCCGAACCACCCCAGGGCCATAGACGGAGGGATTAACAGAGTGGTGACCCTGCATCAGGATAAAAATCAAGACGACCCAAGCACTTAGAAGATATTGGCATAACAGTCTTGCGACCATGCCCCAGGATCAGAAGAATATTTTAAGAAGAGGATTTTAACAAGTTGCCACTCTTTGGCCAGGATAGAAATTACCTTGCATCAGGATAAAACCATTTGACCGGCGTGTCACGACTTCTTGTTCGTAACATCCACCCTTGAACCGGTGTGTAAAGTCAGTATTATTAACAGTTAATAATAAGTATCAAGTCAGAATTTACAAGAAACACAGTGAACACTTCAGACACCAGTGATACATTTTTTTTAGTGAAACAGTAATTTTCACAGAAGTTAAAAGCAACAGAAGTTAAAAGTAACAGAAGTTAAAAGTAACAGAAAGAGTTAATTTCAGAGAGTTAATTTCAGAGAGTTAATTTCAGAGGGTTAATTTCACTATTATAGTCAGTATAGAATAATTATATTTTATGTACCAAACATAATAGTACAGTACCTTCGCGTACATTAGAGTGAAATATTGTTTACATTTTTTAATTTTTTGTTTACAATTTTTTCAAATTATTGAATTGAATTGACTTGCAAATTAAGAAAGAGAGAGTTTACAGAGAGTTTATAGAGTTATAGAGATAATTGAGAACAGTTTCAAGTTAGTTCCAGTTTCAGTTTCAAGATACTTCATTGCATTTCAAGTAAGTCGGTTGCACCAAGAGAGACAACCAAACCCCAGAGGTTAATAGTCTCCACTTGATAGAGATCAAGTGCAGTCATTTTCCGTTTTCAGTTAATCTTCACTTGATAGCAGTTCAAGTGCAAGTCAGTTTCGTTTTCAGTAGACTCCATTTGATAGAGTTCAAGTGCAGTCAATTTTAGTCAAGTTAGTTTCAAGATACATGATAGAGTTCAAGTTAGAGAGTTTCAAGATACTTGATAGAGTTCAAGTTAGACAGTTTCAAGATACTTGATAGAGTTCAAGTCAGACAGTTTAAAGATACTTGATAGAGTTCAAGTCAGACAGTTTCAAGTCTCAGTTTTCAAGTCCCAAGTTAGTTTTCAAGTCCCAAGTTAGTTTTCAAGTCCCAAGTCATTTCAATACAGTCAATTGAATTCAACTTTTTCTTTGTAGTTTAAGAGAATTTAATTTAAGAAAATGTAATTTAAGAATTTAATTCAACCTTTTTTTTGTTGTTTAAGAGAATTTAATTCAACCTTTTTTTTTTGTTGTAAAAGAGAATTAAATTCAACCTGAATTGACCGGTTTGCGTCTTTGGTTTAACTTTTGTTTTGCTTGTAAGAAGGAAATTGACCGATTTGTCTTCTTTTCATGCCATTGTTGCGTATATAAATATATAGGTAAAATTACATATTTTATTGTTTGCAACCAAAACCGTTTTTACAAATGTTTGTAACGAGTTTTATAATTATTTTGATTATATGATGGAAGAAATAGTGTAATAATTAATCGATCATGTACCTAATTTATCCTGCTCTGTACGGTCGGGAAATTTACCCGTATGACCGCACATACCATAAATTTCAGTCATTTAATTTTAATAAAACTTCTACACAATAAAACATATGTATATGTCTATATGCAAACAAGTTTTCAGATTAAAATATCAAATAATTCAAATTCTATCAACATTTAACGAAAGAGTATGATTTTTCTACTTAACATGCAAAAATTATTAAACCTTTTTAATATTTTTTTTATTATATAAAAATAATTTTTAATGTAAAATTTACCTGAAATTATTAAAAGAAAGGAATGTTCGAAATGCTTTCCTTCCATTTCAATAACTTTTTTTATTCTTGGCCGAAATTCATCTATGGCTCGATTTACTTTTATTTTTAAGAATATTATAAAATTATGTTTAGCTCATTAAAATGCATAGTTGATTTCTATTTTTAATTTGTATTTTTCATTTCTTTGTTCAATTAATCGTGAGTAATTGTCCTTAAATTTAGAATTTTATAATAATCGACCTTGAGCTTAAAGGATTTTATAATAATAATAATAATAATAATAATAATAATAATAACAATAATTGACTTAAACTTAAAAGATTTTATAACCCTAAACCCATCTTAAATTATTATTTTTAAACTTTGTTAATTCAAAAACCTTCCAAATCCCTACACATACACGCGCATGTGTGCACACTATATATACTATATATACAACCCTTATGCTAAAATCAATGGATATCACAATAAACTATTTCATTACGTGTAAGTGCTAACTATTTAGTTTAATCTTAATCATTTTTGCTTTCTAATATATTTTGCTTATGCATTTATTCAGTTAATTTAACAATCCTCTCAGCTACTCTGTCCCTCGAAATTATAAGATACACAGTTTGTACCTAATACACATAAATACACATTTGACCACAGGTCTATACATCATCCACTACGTAATTCGATTTGTACCTACAACAGTCAATAAAAAATTAGTTTATAGATTGTACGATTTACGTTTTCCCTTTTATCTACTATTCATTGTGTGTAATTTTTCCCACAGAAAAATAAAAAATTTGTAAAAAAATTTTAACAATATCATTGTTTGTCTAACTTAATTGTTTGTCTAAATTAAAGTATTAATCTTTGAATTTTTTATATTTTATAATAACTATAATAACTCTCTAAGCATAATAACTCACTTGTTCTGTATAAAACTTGTAATGTAAAGAAAAATTCGTCATCATCTAATTTGAATTCGTTAGATGTTATTTTCTCTATTTATTGTATGAATTGTACCCTATTATATTATTGTATAAATATTTTTAAAGGGGAGAGCAATGTAAAAATGAACAATGAATAATCAATATTCATTTTTACATAAGAAGCAAAATCGCATAACGCGAGTTTGGATAATAATTTTACTTGTAGCTTCCTATTTTTGTTCGTGTCACAACCCTACGATCTACCATATCTATGGTTTAGTCGTATCCATTTTCCATTTGTTATAGAAGTTATTATAATTAATTATGATTGTCTCGCATCTCACCCTCGACCCTAGATTATGCATACACATTGCATATAACAGGATTGGAACCCGTAGTTGTACTTCTTAGTCATTAATACCCACTCTTTGTCTCTAATTCGTTCTTGTAAATCTTCCTAATAATGATTTGTACTATACGTACAAATTCAATAACTATGACGTCACATTTTCCCGTCATTAATTTCCCTTGATCATTATCCTATATAAATTTTATTAAATATTCATTTTTACTCGTGTCAGTCTATGAAAAGCAAAACTTTAGGTATTCGTTCGAGAACGCACAAATACGTTCTCGTATTATTTTTTTAATTATTTTTTATTATATCACCTCCCGCATTGAACTCGAAAATGCTTAGTTAAGTTATCAAATTCCGATAACTATGGCAAAATTGAACGCTTCAAAGATAAAAAATCTCCTTTCGCTCTGATTCGAATGTATAACATTATCATGCTTTATGTTATATCATGTGTGTCATGTCTCATGTACTTGTGTTGTACTAATAACCATATATAATAACCATATATAATAACCATATATTATAACCATATATTATAACCATATATAAATATATAAAAACACTGTAAGAATGGTAAACAACGTAATGTACTTCAATGAAACTGTAATTAAATGTAATGATTTAATATATAATGTAAGAATGTACTTTAAATGGAAGTGTAATTAAACAACAATAAGTGAATGTGAAGTAATCCATAATCGCAATCATAATTGTAATAGACCAAAACGAAAATGTGCTCAGTCGTGTACTTAAATTGTGCTTATGTACTACTATGAAATGATATCGCCTTCAGAAATGAAGACGCGGCAAAAAAAAAAAAGATTAGTTTTATTTTTATTTTTTTAAATTTTTATTTGGAATCTTTCAAACATCTGATCGTGTTTAAAATGGGGGAAACTTAACCTTCAACTGCCGTCCCCCAAAATTTAGGCTTATATTATACATGTATTTGTAAAATGAACTTCACTTCATTACGGCTCTCTGCTTTGGTCACTGCTACGAGACTCCCTTGTTAGCAGCTTCGCTGCGGGGAGGGGGCAGAGGCCCCTTGCCTCCTTAATTTATAGATTCCGGCCTGAGCCATGGTCGAAAGAGGTCGAACCTCTACCCCTGTAAATTCAGAGCACTACCTGTACATTTTGAGAAGTAAACTACAGTAAAAGAAGTTTTTATCTTTTCCTTCGAGCCTTGTTCTCTTCAGGAATTTAGTCAGTAAAGTCGATAAGTTATAAAAGAAAAGCCGATAATTTTAGTACCAAGAGAAAGTATCAGAGTATTATAGAAAGAGAAAAATTAACAACTGTCGACCATAAAGCGGGAGAAAAGAATTAGAATGTTATAGAAGAAATATCCGTTGCTACCTCCCAACTAGAACCTCCCGTCGATTCCGAACCACCCCAGGGCCATAGACGGAGGGATTAACAGAGTGGTGACCCTGCATTAGGATAAAAATCAAGACGACCCAAGCACTTAGAAGATATTGGCATAACAGTCTAGCGAACCTGCCCCAGGATCAGAAGAATATTTTAAGAAGAGGATTTTAACAAGTGGCCACTCTTTGGAGAGGATAGAAATTACCTTGCATCAGGATAAAACCATTTGACCGGCGTGTCACGACTTCTTGTTCGTAACATCCACCCTTGAACCGGTGTGTCACGACTCCAAGTTCTCCACGCCTAGTTTTCATCCAAGTAGAAGTAGCCAGCAAGACGTCTTCAGGAAACGTCTCTGAGGATTTCGCCGTAGAAATTTTGTTAAGTACAGAGTTGTTTTTTTTAAAGTAATTTGTAAACATTTGAAAAGTCAGTATTATTAACAGTTAATAATAAGTATCAAGTCAGAATTTACAAGAAACACAGTGAACACTTCAGACACCAGTGATACATTTTTTTTAGTGAAACAGTAATTTTCACAGAAGTTAAAAGCAACAGAAGTTAAAAGTAACAGAAATTAAAAGTAACAGAAAGAGTTAATTTCAGAGAGTTAATTTCAGAGAGTTAATTTCAGAGAGTTAATTTCAGAGCGTTAATTTCAGAGAGTTAATTTCACTATTATAGTCAGTATAGAATAATTATATTTTATGTACCAAACATAATAGTACAGTACCTTCGCGTACATTAGAGTGAAATATTGTTTACATTTTTTTATTTTTTGTTTACAATTTTTTCAAATTATTGAATTGAATTGACTTGCAAATTAAGAAAGAGAGAGTTTACAGAGAGTTTATAGAGTTATAGAGATAATTGAGAACAGTTTCAAGTTAGCTCCAGTTTCAGTTTCAAGATACTTCATTGCATTTCAAGTAAGTCGGTTGCACCAAGAGAGACAACCAAACCCCAGAGGTTAATAGTCTCCACTTGATAGAGATCAAGTGCAGTCATTTTCCGTTTTCAGTTAATCTTCACTTGATAGCAGTTCAAGTGCAAGTCAGTCTCGTTTTCAGTAGACTCCATTTGATAGAGTTCAAGTGCAGTCAATTTTAGTCAAGTTAGTTTCAAGATACTTGATAGACTTCAAGTTAGAGAGTTTCAAGATACTTGATAGAGTTCAAGTTAGAGAGTTTCAAGATACTTGATAGAGTTCAAGTTAGACAGTTTCAAGATACTTGATAGAGTTCAAGTCAGACAGTTTAAAGATACTTGATAGAGTTCAAGTCAGACAGTTTAAAGATACTTGATAGAGTTCAAGTCAGACAGTTTAAAGATACTTGATAGAGTTCAAGTCAGACAGTTTAAAGATACTTGATAGAGTTCAAGTCAGACAGTTTAAAGATACTTGATAGAGTTCAAGTCAGACAGTTAGTTTCAAGTCTCAGTTTTCAAGTCCCAAGTTAGTTTTCAAGTCCCAAGTTAGTTTTCAAGTCCCAAGTTACTTTTCAAGTCCCAAGTCATTTCAATGCAGTCAATTGAATTCAACTTTTTCTTTGTAGTTTAAGGTAATTTAATTTAAGAAAATGTAATTTAAGAATTTAATTCAACCTTTTTTTTTGTTGTTAAAGAGAATTTAATTCAACCTTTTTTTTTTTGTTGTAAAAGAGAATTAAATTGAACCTGAATTGACTGGTTTGCGTCTTTGGTTTAACTTTTGTTTTGCTTGTAAGAAGGGAATTGACCGATTTGTCTTCTTTTCATGCCATTGTTGCGTATATAAATATATAGGTAAAATTACATATTTTATTGTTTGCAACCAAAACCGTTTTTACAAATGTTTGTAACGAGTTTTATAATTATTTTGATTATATGATGGAAGAAATAGTGTAATAATTAATCGATCATGTACCTAATTTATCCTGCTCTGTACGGTCGGGAAATTTACCCGTATGACTGCACATACTATAAATTTCAGTCATTTAATTTTAATAAAACTTCTACACAATAAAACATATGTATTTGTCTATATGCAAACAAGTTTTCAGATTAAAATATCAAATAATTCAAATTCTATCAACATTTAACGAAAGAGTATGATTTTTCTACTTAACATGCAAAAATTATTAAACCTTTTTAATATTTTTTTTTATTATATAAAAATAATTTTTAATGTAAAATTTACCTGAAATTATTAAAAGAAAGGAATGTTCGAAATGCTTTCCTTCCATTTCAATAACTTTTTTTATTCTTGGCCGAAATTCATCTATGGCTCGATTTACTTTTATTTTTAAGAATATTATAAAATTATGTTTAGCTCATTAAAATGTATAGTTGATTTCTATTTTTAATTTGTATTTTTCATTTCTTTGTTCAATTAATCGTGAGTAATTGTCCTTAAATTTAGAATTTTATAATAATCGACCTTGAGCTTAAAGGATTTTATAATAATAATAATATAATAATAATAATAATAATAATTGACTTAAACTTAAAAGATTTTATAACCCTAAACCCATCTTAAATTATTATTTTTAAACTTTGTTAATTCAAAAACCTTCCAAATCCCTACACATACACGCGCATGTGTGCACACTATATATACTATATATACAACCCTTATGCTAAAATCATTGGATATCACAATAACTATATCATTACGTGTAAGTGCTAACTATGTAATTTAATCTTAATCATTTTTGCTTTCTAATATATCTTCCTTATGCATTTATTCAGTTAATTTAACAATCCTCTCAGCTACTCTGTCCCTCGAAATTATAAGATACACAGTTTGTACCTAATACACATAAATACACATTTGACCACAGGTCTATACATCATCCACTACGTAATTCGATTTGTACCTACAACAATCAATAAAAAATTAGTTTATATATTGTACGATTTACGTTTTCCCTTTTATCTACTATCCATTATGTATGTAATTTTTCCCACAGAAAAATTAAAAATTTGTAAAAAAATTTTAACAATATTGTTTGTCTAACTTAATTGTTTGTCTAAATTAAAGTATTAATCTTTGAATTTTTTATATTTTATAATAACTTTATAATAACTCTCTAAGCATAATAACTCAATTGTTCTGTATAAAACTTGTAATGTAAAGAAAAATTCGTCATCATCTAATTTGAATTCGTTAGATGTTATTTTCTCAATTGTATTGTATGAATTGTACCCTATTATATTATTGTATAAATATTTTTAAAGGGGAGAGCAATGTAAAAATGAACAATGAATAATCAATATTCATTTTTACATAAGAACCAAAATCGCATAACGCGAGTTTGGATAATAAATTTACTTGTAGCTTCCTATTTTTGTTCGTGTCACAACCCTACGATCTACCATATCTATGGTTTAGTCGTATCCATTTTCCATTTGTTATAGAAGTTATTATAATTAATTATGATTGTCTTGCATCTCACCCTCGACCCTAGATTATGCATACACATTGCATATAACAGGATTGGAACCCATAGTTGTACTTCTTTGTCATTAATATCCACTCTTTGTCTCTAATTCGTTCTTGTAAATCTTCCTAATAATGATTTGTACTATACGTCCAAATTCAATAACTATGACGTCACACTTTCCCGTCATTAATTTCCCTTGATCATTATCCTATATAAATTTTATTAAATATTCATTTTTACTCGTGTCAGTCTATGAAAAGCAAAACTTTAGGGATTCGTTCGAAAACGCACAAATACGTTCTCGTATTATTTTTTTATTATTTTTTATTATATCACCTCCCGCATTGAACTCGAAAATGCTTAGTTAAGTTATCAAATTCCGCTGACTATGGCAAAATTGAACGCTTCAAAGATAAAAAATTTCCTTTCGCTCTGATTCGAATTTATAACATTATCATGCGTTATGTTATATCATGTGTGTCATGTCTCATGTACTTGTGTTGTACTAATAACCATATATAATAACCATATATAATAACCATATATTATAACCATATATAAATATATAAAAACACTGTAAGAATGGTAAACAACGTAATGTACTTCAATGAAACTGTAATTAAATGTAATGATTTAATATATAATGTAAGAATGTACTTTAAATGGAAGTGTAATTAAACAACAATAAGTGAATGTGAAGTAATCCATAATCGCAATCATAATTGTAATAGACCAAAACGAAAATGTGCTCAGTCGTGTACTTAAATTGTACTTATGTACTACTATGAAATGATATCGCCTTCAGAAATGAAGACGCGGCAAAAAAAAAAATTATTTTTATTTTTATTTTTTTAAATTTTTATTTGGAATCTTTCAAACATCTGATCGTGTTTAAAAGGGGGGAAACTTAACCTTCAACTGCCGTCCCCCAAAATTTAGGCTTATATTATACATGTATTTGTAAAATGAACTTCACTTCATTACGGCTCTCTGCTTTGGTCACTGCTACGAGACTCCCTTGTTAGCAGCTTCGCTGCGGGGAGGGGGCAGAGGCCCCTTGCCTCTTTAATTTCTAGATTCCGGCCTGAGCCATGGTCGAAAGAGGTCGAACCTCTACCCCTGTAAATTCAGAGCACTACCTGTACATTTTGAGAAGTAAACTACAGTAAAAGAAGTTTTTATCTTTTCCTTCGAGCCTTGTTCTCTTCAGGAATTTAGTCAGTAAAGTCGATAAGTTATAAAAGAAAAGCCGATAATTTTAGTACCAAGAGAAAGTATCAGAGTATTATAGAAAGAGAAAAATTAACAACTGTCGACCATAAAGCGGGAGAAAAGAATTAGAATGTTATAGAAGAAATATCCGTTGCTGCCTCCCAACTAGAACCCCCCGTCGATTCCGAACCACCCCAGGGCCATAGACGGAGGGATTAACAGAGTGGTGACCCTGCATCAGGATAAAAATCAAGACGACCCAAGCACTTAGAAGATATTGGCATAACAGTCTTGCGACCATGCCCCAGGATCAGAAGAATATTTTAAGAAGAGGATTTTAACAAGTTGCCACTCTTTGGCCAGGATAGAAATTACCTTGCATCAGGATAAAACCATTTGACCGGCGTGTCACGACTTCTTGTTCGTAACATCCACCCTTGAACCGGTGTGTAAAGTCAGTATTATTAACAGTTAATAATAAGTATCAAGTCAGAATTTACAAGAAACAGTGAACACTTCAGACACCAGTGATACATTTTTTTTAGTGAAACAGTAATTTTCACAGAAGTTAAAAGCAACAGAAGTTAAAAGTAACAGAAGTTAAAAGTAACAGAAAGAGTTAATTTCAGAGAGTTAATTTCAGAGAGTTAATTTCAGAGGGTTAATTTCACTATTATAGTCAGTATAGAATAATTATATTTTATGTACCAAACATAATAGTACAGTACCTTCGCGTACATTAGAGTGAAATATTGTTTACATTTTTTAATTTTTTGTTTACAATTTTTTCAAATTATTGAATTGAATTGACTTGCAAATTAAGAAAGAGAGAGTTTACAGAGAGTTTTAGAGTTATAGAGATAATTGAGAACAGTTTCAAGTTAGTTCCAGTTTCAGTTTCAAGATACTTCATTGCATTTCAAGTAAGTCGGTTGCACCAAGAGAGACAACCAAACCCCAGAGGTTAATAGTCTCCACTTGATAGAGATCAAGTGCAGTCATTTTCCGTTTTCAGTTAATCTTCACTTGATAGCAGTTCAAGTGCAAGTCAGTTTCGTTTTCAGTAGACTCCATTTGATAGAGTTCAAGTGCAGTCAATTTTAGTCAAGTTAGTTTCAAGATACATGATAGAGTTCAAGTTAGAGAGTTTCAAGATACTTGATAGAGTTCAAGTTAGACAGTTTCAAGATACTTGATAGAGTTCAAGTCAGACAGTTTAAAGATACTTGATAGAGTTCAAGTCAGACAGTTTCAAGTCTCAGTTTTCAAGTCCCAAGTTAGTTTTCAAGTCCAAGTTAGTTTTCAAGTCCCAAGTCATTTCAATACAGTCAATTGAATTCAACTTTTTCTTTGTAGTTTAAGAGAATTTAATTTAAGAAAATGTAATTTAAGAATTTAATTCAACCTTTTTTTTGTTGTTTAAGAGAATTTAATTCAACCTTTTTTTTTTGTTGTAAAAGAGAATTAAATTCAACCTGAATTGACCGGTTTGCGTCTTTGGTTTAACTTTTGTTTTGCTTGTAAGAAGGAAATTGACCGATTTGTCTTCTTTTCATGCCATTGTTGCGTATATAAATATATAGGTAAAATTACATATTTTATTGTTTGCAACCAAAACCGTTTTTACAAATGTTTGTAACGAGTTTTATAATTATTTTGATTATATGATGGAAGAAATAGTGTAATAATTAATCGATCATGTACCTAATTTATCCTGCTCTGTACGGTCGGGAAATTTACCCGTATGACCGCACATACCATAAATTTCAGTCATTTAATTTTAATAAAACTTCTACACAATAAAACATATGTATATGTCTATATGCAAACAAGTTTTCAGATTAAATATCAAATAATTCAAATTCTATCAACATTTAACGAAAGAGTATGATTTTTCTACTTAACATGCAAAAATTATTAAACCTTTTTAATATTTTTTTTATTATATAAAAATAATTTTTAATGTAAAATTTACCTGAAATTATTAAAAGAAAGGAATGTTCGAAATGCTTTCCTTCCATTTCAATAACTTTTTTTATTCTTGGCCGAAATTCATCTATGGCTCGATTTACTTTTATTTTTAAGAATATTATAAAATTATGTTTAGCTCATTAAAATGCATAGTTGATTTCTATTTTAATTTGTATTTTTCATTTCTTTGTTCAATTAATCGTGAGTAATTGTCCTTAAATTTAGAATTTTATAATAATCGACCTTGAGCTTAAAGGATTTTATAATAATAATAATAATAATAATAATAATAATAACAATAATTGACTTAAACTTAAAAGATTTTATAACCCTAAACCCATCTTAAATTATTATTTTTAAACTTTGTTAATTCAAAAACCTTCCAAATCCCTACACATACACGCGCATGTGTGCACACTATATATACTATATATACAACCCTTATGCTAAAATCAATGGATATCACAATAAACTATTTCATTACGTGTAAGTGCTAACTATTTAGTTTAATCTTAATCATTTTTGCTTTCTAATATATTTTGCTTATGCATTTATTCAGTTAATTTAACAATCCTCTCAGCTACTCTGTCCCTCGAAATTATAAGATACACAGTTTGTACCTAATACACATAAATACACATTTGACCACAGGTCTATACATCATCCACTACGTAATTCGATTTGTACCTACAACAGTCAATAAAAAATTAGTTTATAGATTGTACGATTTACGTTTTCCCTTTTATCTACTATTCATTGTGTGTAATTTTTCCCACAGAAAAATAAAAAATTTGTAAAAAAATTTTAACAATATCATTGTTTGTCTAACTTAATTGTTTGTCTAAATTAAAGTATTAATCTTTGAATTTTTTATATTTTATAATAACTATAATAACTCTCTAAGCATAATAACTCACTTGTTCTGTATAAAACTTGTAATGTAAAGAAAAATTCGTCATCATCTAATTTGAATTCGTTAGATGTTATTTTCTCTATTTATTGTATGAATTGTACCCTATTATATTATTGTATAAATATTTTTAAAGGGGAGAGCAATGTAAAAATGAACAATGAATAATCAATATTCATTTTTACATAAGAAGCAAAATCGCATAACGCGAGTTTGGATAATTTTACTTGTAGCTTCCTATTTTTGTTCGTGTCACAACCCTACGATCTACCATATCTATGGTTTAGTCGTATCCATTTTCCATTTGTTATAGAAGTTATTATAATTAATTATGATTGTCTCGCATCTCACCCTCGACCCTAGATTATGCATACACATTGCATATAACAGGATTGGAACCCGTAGTTGTACTTCTTAGTCATTAATACCCACTCTTTGTCTCTAATTCGTTCTTGTAAATCTTCCTAATAATGATTTGTACTATACGTACAAATTCAATAACTATGACGTCACATTTTCCCGTCATTAATTTCCCTTGATCATTATCCTATATAAATTTTATTAAATATTCATTTTTACTCGTGTCAGTCTATGAAAAGCAAAACTTTAGGTATTCGTTCGAGAACGCACAAATACGTTCTCGTATTATTTTTTTAATTATTTTTTATTATATCACCTCCCGCATTGAACTCGAAAATGCTTAGTTAAGTTATCAAATTCCGATAACTATGGCAAAATTGAACGCTTCAAAGATAAAAAATCTCCTTTCGCTCTGATTCGAATGTATAACATTATCATGCTTTATGTTATATCATGTGTGTCATGTCTCATGTACTTGTGTTGTACTAATAACCATATATAATAACCATATATAACCATATATTATAAACCATATATTATAACCATATATAAATATATAAAAACACTGTAAGAATGGTAAACAACGTAATGTACTTCAATGAAACTGTAATTAAATGTAATGATTTAATATATAATGTAAGAATGTACTTTAAATGGAAGTGTAATTAAACAACAATAAGTGAATGTGAAGTAATCCATAATCGCAATCATAATTGTAATAGACCAAAACGAAAATGTGCTCAGTCGTGTACTTAAATTGTGCTTATGTACTACTATGAATGATATCGCCTTCAGAAATGAAGACGCGGCAAAAAAAAAAAGATTAGTTTTATTTTTATTTTTTAAATTTTTATTTGGAATCTTTCAAACATCTGATCGTGTTTAAAATGGGGGAAACTTAACCTTCAACTGCCGTCCCCCAAAATTTAGGCTTATATTATACATGTATTTGTAAAATGAACTTCACTTCATTACGGCTCTCTGCTTTGGTCACTGCTACGAGACTCCCTTGTTAGCAGCTTCGCTGCGGGGAGGGGGCAGAGGCCCCTTGCCTCCTTAATTTATAGATTCCGGCCTGAGCCATGGTCGAAAGAGGTCGAACCTCTACCCCTGTAAATTCAGAGCACTACCTGTACATTTTGAGAAGTAAACTACAGTAAAAGAAGTTTTTATCTTTTCCTTCGAGCCTTGTTCTCTTCAGGAATTTAGTCAGTAAAGTCGATAAGTTATAAAAGAAAAGCCGATAATTTTAGTACCAAGAGAAAGTATCAGAGTATTATAGAAAGAGAAAAATTAACAACTGTCGACCATAAAGCGGGAGAAAAAATTAGAATGTTATAGAAGAAATATCCGTTGCTACCTCCCAACTAGAACCTCCCGTCGATTCCGAACCACCCCAGGGCCATAGACGGAGGGATTAACAGAGTGGTGACCCTGCATTAGGATAAAAATCAAGACGACCCAAGCACTTAGAAGATATTGGCATAACAGTCTAGCGAACCTGCCCCAGGATCAGAAGAATATTTTAAGAAGAGGATTTTAACAAGTGGCCACTCTTTGGAGAGGATAGAAATTACCTTGCATCAGGATAAAACCATTTGACCGGCGTGTCACGACTTCTTGTTCGTAACATCCACCCTTGAACCGGTGTGTCACGACTCCAAGTTCTCCACGCCTAGTTTTCATCCAAGTAGAAGTAGCCAGCAAGACGTCTTCAGGAAACGTCTCTGAGGATTTCGCCGTAGAAATTTTGTTAAGTACAGAGTTGTTTTTTTTAAAGTAATTTGTAAACATTTGAAAAGTCAGTATTATTAACAGTTAATAATAAGTATCAAGTCAGAATTTACAAGAAACACAGTGAACACTTCAGACACCAGTGATACATTTTTTTTAGTGAAACAGTAATTTTCACAGAAGTTAAAAGCAACAGAAGTTAAAAGTAACAGAAATTAAAAGTAACAGAAAGAGTTAATTTCAGAGAGTTAATTTCAGAGAGTTAATTTCAGAGAGTTAATTTCAGAGCGTTAATTTCAGAGAGTTAATTTCACTATTATAGTCAGTATAGAATAATTATATTTTATGTACCAAACATAATAGTACAGTACCTTCGCGTACATTAGAGTGAAATATTGTTTACATTTTTTTATTTTTTGTTTACAATTTTTTCAAATTATTGAATTGAATTGACTTGCAAATTAAGAAAGAGAGAGTTTACAGAGAGTTTATAGAGTTATAGAGATAATTGAGAACAGTTTCAAGTTAGCTCCAGTTTCAGTTTCAAGATACTTCATTGCATTTCAAGTAAGTCGGTTGCACCAAGAGAGACAACCAAACCCCAGAGGTTAATAGTCTCCACTTGATAGAGATCAAGTGCAGTCATTTTCCGTTTTCAGTTAATCTTCACTTGATAGCAGTTCAAGTGCAAGTCAGTCTCGTTTTCAGTAGACTCCATTTGATAGAGTTCAAGTGCAGTCAATTTTAGTCAAGTTAGTTTCAAGATACTTGATAGACTTCAAGTTAGAGAGTTTCAAGATACTTGATAGAGTTCAAGTTAGAGAGTTTCAAGATACTTGATAGAGTTCAAGTTAGACAGTTTCAAGATACTTGATAGAGTTCAAGTCAGACAGTTTAAAGATACTTGATAGAGTTCAAGTCAGACAGTTTAAAGTACTTGATAGAGTTCAAGTCAGACAGTTTAAAGATACTTGATAGAGTTCAAGTCAGACAGTTTAAAGATACTTGATAGAGTTCAAGTCAGACAGTTTAAAGATACTTGATAGAGTTCAAGTCAGACAGTTAGTTTCAAGTCTCAGTTTTCAAGTCCCAAGTTAGTTTTCAAGTCCCAAGTTAGTTTTCAAGTCCCAAGTTACTTTTCAAGTCCCAAGTCATTTCAATGCAGTCAATTGAATTCAACTTTTTTTTGTAGTTTAAGGTAATTTAATTTAAGAAAATGTAATTTAAGAATTTAATTCAACCTTTTTTTTTGTTGTTAAAGAGAATTTAATTCAACCTTTTTTTTTTTGTTGTAAAAGAGAATTAAATTGAACCTGAATTGACTGGTTTGCGTCTTTGGTTTAACTTTTTTTTGCTTGTAAGAAGGGAATTGACCGATTTGTCTTCTTTTCATGCCATTGTTGCGTATATAAATATATAGGTAAAATTACATATTTTATTGTTTGCAACCAAAACCGTTTTTACAAATGTTTGTAACGAGTTTTATAATTATTTTGATTATATGATGGAAGAAATAGTGTAATTTAATCGATCATGTACCTAATTTATCCTGCTCTGTACGGTCGGGAAATTTACCCGTATGACTGCACATACTATAAATTTCAGTCATTTAATTTTAATAAAACTTCTACACAATAAAACATATGTATTTGTCTATATGCAAACAAGTTTTCAGATTAAAATATCAAATAATTCAAATTCTATCAACATTTAACGAAAGAGTATGATTTTTCTACTTAACATGCAAAAATTATTAAACCTTTTTAATATTTTTTTTTATTATATAAAAATAATTTTTAATGTAAAATTTACCTGAAATTATTAAAAGAAAGGGAAATGCTTTCCTTCCATTTCAATAACTTTTTTTATTCTTGGCCGAAATTCATCTATGGCTCGATTTACTTTTATTTTTAAGAATATTATAAAATTATGTTTAGCTCATTAAAATGTATAGTTGATTTCTATTTTTAATTTGTATTTTTCATTTCTTTGTTCAATTAATCGTGAGTAATTGTCCTTAAATTTAGAATTTTATAATAATCGACCTTGAGCTTAAAGGATTTTATAATAATAATAATAATAATAATAATAATAATAATAATTGACTTAAACTTAAAAGATTTTATAACCCTAAACCCATCTTAAATTATTATTTTTAAACTTTGTTAATTCAAAAACCTTCCAAATCCCTACACATACACGCGCATGTGTGCACACTATATATACTATATATACAACCCTTATGCTAAAATCATTGGATATCACAATAAACTATATCATTACGTGTAAGTGCTAACTATGTAATTTAATCTTAATCATTTTTGCTTTCTAATATATCTTCCTTATGCATTTATTCAGTTAATTTAACAATCCTCTCAGCTACTCTGTCCCTCGAAATTATAAGATACACAGTTTGTACCTAATACACATAAATACACATTTGACCACAGGTCTATACATCATCCACTACGTAATTCGATTTGTACCTACAACAATCAATAAAAAATTAGTTTATATATTGTACGATTTACGTTTTCCCTTTTATCTACTATCCATTATGTATGTAATTTTTCCCACAGAAAAATTAAAAATTTGTAAAAAAATTTTAACAATATTGTTTGTCTAACTTAATTGTTTGTCTAAATTAAAGTATTAATCTTTGAATTTTTTATATTTTATAATAACTTTATAATAACTCTCTAAGCATAATAACTCAATTGTTCTGTATAAAACTTGTAATGTAAAGAAAAATTCGTCATCATCTAATTTGAATTCGTTAGATGTTATTTTCTCAATTGTATTGTATGAATTGTACCCTATTATATTATTGTATAAATATTTTTAAAGGGGAGAGCAATGTAAAAATGAACAATGAATAATCAATATTCATTTTTACATAAGAACCAAAATCGCATAACGCGAGTTTGGATAATAAATTTACTTGTAGCTTCCTATTTTTGTTCGTGTCACAACCCTACGATCTACCATATCTATGGTTTAGTCGTATCCATTTTCCATTTGTTATAGAAGTTATTATAATTAATTATGATTGTCTTGCATCTCACCCTCGACCCTAGATTATGCATACACATTGCATATAACAGGATTGGAACCCATAGTTGTACTTCTTTGTCATTAATATCCACTCTTTGTCTCTAATTCGTTCTTGTAAATCTTCCTAATAATGATTTGTACTATACGTCCAAATTCAATAACTATGACGTCACACTTTCCCGTCATTAATTTCCCTTGATCATTATCCTATATAAATTTTATTAAATATTCATTTTTACTCGTGTCAGTCTATGAAAAGCAAAACTTTAGGTATTCGTTCGAAAACGCACAAATACGTTCTCGTATTATTTTTTTATATTTTTTATTATATCACCTCCCGCATTGAACTCGAAAATGCTTAGTTAAGTTATCAAATTCCGCTGACTATGGCAAAATTGAACGCTTCAAAGATAAAAAATTTCCTTTCGCTCTGATTCGAATTTATAACATTATCATGCGTTATGTTATATCATGTGTGTCATGTCTCATGTACTTGTGTTGTACTAATAACCATATATAATAACCATATATAATAACCATATATTATAACCATATATAAATATATAAAAACACTGTAAGAATGGTAAACAACGTAATGTACTTCAATGAAACTGTAATTAAATGTAATGATTTAATATATAATGTAAGAATGTACTTTAAATGGAAGTGTAATTAAACAACAATAAGTGAATGTGAAGTAATCCATAATCGCAATCATAATTGTAATAGACCAAAACGAAAATGTGCTCAGTCGTGTACTTAAATTGTACTTATGTACTACTATGAAATGATATCGCCTTCAGAAATGAAGACGCGGCAAAAAAAAAACGATTATTTTTATTTTTATTTTTTTAAATTTTTATTTGGAATCTTTCAAACATCTGATCGTGTTTAAAAGGGGGAAACTTAACCTTCAACTGCCGTCCCCCAAAATTTAGGCTTATATTATACATGTATTTGTAAAATGAACTTCACTTCATTACGGCTCTCTGCTTTGGTCACTGCTACGAGACTCCCTTGTTAGCAGCTTCGCTGCGGGGAGGGGGCAGAGGCCCCTTGCCTCTTTAATTTCTAGATTCCGGCCTGAGCCATGGTCGAAAGAGGTCGAACCTCTACCCCTGTAAATTCAGAGCACTACCTGTACATTTTGAGAAGTAAACTACAGTAAAAGAAGTTTTTATCTTTTCCTTCGAGCCTTGTTCTCTTCAGGAATTTAGTCAGTAAAGTCGATAAGTTATAAAAGAAAAGCCGATAATTTTAGTACAAGAGAAAGTATCAGAGTATTATAGAAAGAGAAAATTAACAACTGTCGACCATAAAGCGGGAGAAAAGAATTAGAATGTTATAGAAGAAATATCCGTTGCTGCCTCCCAACTAGAACCCCCCGTCGATTCCGAACCACCCCAGGGCCATAGACGGAGGGATTAACAGAGTGGTGACCCTGCATCAGGATAAAAATCAAGACGACCCAAGCACTTAGAAGATATTGGCATAACAGTCTTGCGACCATGCCCCAGGATCAGAAGAATATTTTAAGAAGAGGATTTTAACAAGTTGCCACTCTTTGGCCAGGATAGAAATTACCTTGCATCAGGATAAAACCATTTGACCGGCGTGTCACGACTTCTTGTTCGTAACATCCACCCTTGAACCGGTGTGTCACGACTCCAAGTTCTCCACGCCTAGTTTTCATCCAAGAAGAAGTAGCCAGCAAGACGTCTTCAGGAAACGTCTCTGAGGATTTCGCCTTAGAAATTTTGTTAAGTACAGAGTTGTTTTTTTTTAAGTAATTTGTAAACATTTGAAAAGTCAGTATTATTAACAGTTAATAATAAGTATCAAGTCAGAATTTACAAGAAACACAGTGAACACTTCAGACACCAGTGATACATTTTTTTTAGTGAAACAGTAATTTTCACAGAAGTTAAAAGCAACAGAAGTTAAAAGTAACAGAAGTTAAAAGTAACAGAAAGAGTTAATTTCAGAGAGTTAATTTCAGAGAGTTAATTTTAGAGAGTTAATTTCAGAGAGTTAATTTCACTATTATAGTCAGTATAGAATAATTATATTTTATGTACCAAACATAATAGTACAGTACCTTCGCGTACATTAGAGTGAAATATTGTTTACATTTTTTTATTTTTTGTTTACAATTTTTTCAAATTATTGAATTGAATTGACTTGCAAATTAAGAAAGAGAGAGTTTACAGAGAGTTTATAGAGTTATAGAGATAATTGAGAACAGTTTCAAGTTAGTTCCAGTTTCAGTTTCAAGATACTTCATTGCATTTCAAGTAAGTCGGTTGCACCAAGAGAGACAACCAAACCCCAGAGGTTAATAGTCTCCACTTGATAGAGATCAAGTGCAGTTATTTTCCGTTTTCAGTTAATCTTCACTTGATAGCAGTTCAAGTGCAAGTCAGTTTCGTTTTCAGTAGACTCCATTTGATAGAGTTCAAGTGCAGTCAATTTTAGTCAAGTTAGTTTCAAGATACTTGATAGAGTTCAAGTTAGAGAGTTTCAAGATACTTGATAGAGTTCAAGTTAGACAGTTTCAAGATACTTGATAGAGTTCAAGTCAGACAGTTTAAAGATACTTGATAGAGTTCAAGTCAGACAGTTTAAAGATACTTGATAGAGTTCAAGTCAGACAGTTTAAAGATACTTGATAGAGTTCAAGTCAAACAGTTTAAAGATACTTGATAGAGTTCAAGTCAGACAGTTTCAAGTCTCAGTTTTCAAGTCCGAAGTTAGTTTTCAAGTCCCAAGTTAGTTTTCAAGTCCCAAGTTAGTTTTCAAGTCCCAAGTCATTTCAATGCAGTCAATTGAATTCAACTTTTTCTTTGTAGTTTAAGAGAATTTAATTTAAGAAAATGTAATTTAAGAATTTAATTCAACCTTTTTTTTGTTGTTTAAGAGAATTTAATTCAACCTTTTTTTTTGTGGTAAAAGAGAATTAAATTCAACCTGAATTGACCGGTTTGCGTCTTTGGTTTAACTTTTGTTTTGCTTGTAAGAAGGAAATTGACCGAATTGTCTTCTTTTCATGCCATTGTTGCGTATATAAATATATAGGTAAAATGACATATTTTATTGTTTGCAACCAAAACCGTTTTTACAAATGTTTGTAACGAGTTTTATAATTATTTTGATTATATGATGACAGAAATAGTGTAATAATTAATCGATCATGTACCTAATTTATCCTGCTCAGTACGGTCGGGAAATTTACCCGTATGACCGCACATACCCTAAATTTCAGTCATTTAATATTAATAAAACTCTACACAATAAAACATGTATTTTCTATATGCAAACAAGTTTTCAGATTAAAATATCAAATAATTCAAATTCTATCAACATTTAACGAAAGAGTATGATTTTTCTACTTAACATGCAAAAATTATTAAACCTTTTTAATATTTTTTTTATTATATAAAAAATTTTTAATGTAAAATTTACCTGAAATTATTAAAAGAAAGGAATGTTCGAAATGCTTTCCTTCCATTTCAATAACTTTTTTATTCTTGGCCGAAATTCATCTATGGCTCGATTTACTTTTATTTTTAAGAATATTATAAAATTATGTTTAGCTCATTAAAATGCATAGTTGATTTCTATTTTTAATTTGTATTTTTCATTTCTTTGTTCAATCAATCGTGAGTAATTGTCCTTAAATTTAGAATTTTATAATAATCGACCTTGAGCTTAAAGGATTTATAATAATAATAATAATAATAATAAATAATAATAACATAATTGATTAAACTTAAAAGATTTTATAAACCCTAAACCCATCTTAAATTATTATTTTTAAACTTTGTTAATTCAAAAACCTTCCAAATCCCTACACATACACGCGCATGTTGTGCACACTATATATACTATATATACAAACCCTTAGCTAAAATCATGGATATCACAATAAACTATTTCATTACGTGTAAGTGCTAACTATTAGTTTAATCTTAATCATTTTGCTTTCTAATATATTTTGCTTATGCATTTATTCAGTTAATTTAACAATCCTCTCAGCTACTCTGTCCCTCGAAATTATAAGATACACAGTTTGTACCTAATACACATAAATACACATTTGACCACAGGTCTATACATCATCCCTACTAATTCGATTTGTACCTACAACAGTCAATAAAAAATTAGTTTATAGATTGTACGATTTACGTTTTCCCTTTTATCTACTATTATGTATGTAATTTTTCCCACAGAAAAATTAAAAATTTGTAAAAAAATTTTAACAATATTGTTTGTCTAACTTAATTGTTTGTCTAAATTAAAGTATTAATCTTTGAATTTTTTATATTTTATAATAACTTTATAATAACTCTCTAAGCATAATAACTCAATTGTTCTGTATAAAACTTGTAATGTAAAGAAAAATTCGTCATCATCTAATTTGAATTCGTTAGATGTTATTTTCTCAATTGTATTGTATGAATTGTACCCTATTATATTATTGTATAAATATTTTTAAAGGGAGAGCAATGTAAAAATGAACAATGAATAATCAATATTCATTTTTACATAAGAACCAAAATCGCATAACGCGAGTTTGGATAATAATTTACTTGTAGCTTCCTATTTTTGTTCGTGTCACAACCCTACGATCTACCATATCTATGGTTTAGTCGTATCCATTTTCCATTTGTTATAGAAGTTATTATAATTAATTATGATTGTCTTGCATCTCACCCTCGACCCTAGATTATGCATACACATTGCATATAACAGGATTGGAACCCATAGTTGTACTTCTTTGTCATTAATACCACTCTTTGTCTCTAATTCGTTCTTGTAAATCTTCCTAATAATGATTTGTACTATACGTCCAAATTCAATAACTATGACGTCACACTTTCCCGTCATTAATTTCCCTTGATCATTATCCTATATAAATTTTATTAAATATTCATTTTTACTCGTGTCAGTCTATGAAAAGCAAAACTTTAGGGATTCGTTCGAAAACGCACAAATACGTTCTCGTATTATTTTTTTATTATTTTTTATTATATCACCTCCCGCATTGAACTCGAAAATGCTTAGTTAAGTTATCAAATTCCGCTGACTATGGCAAAATTGAACGCTTCAAAGATAAAAAATTCCTTTCGCTCTGATTCGAATTTATAACATTATCATGCGTTATGTTATATCATGTGTGTCATGTCTCATGTACTTGTGTTGTACTAATAACCATATATAATAACCATATATAATAACCATATATTATAACCATATATAAATATATAAAAACTGTAAGAATGGTAAACAACGTAATGTACTTCAATGAAACTGTAATTAAATGTAATGATTTAATATATAATGTAAGAATGTACTTTAAATGGAAGTGTAATTAAACAACAATAAGTGAATGTGAAGTAATCCATAATCGCAATCATAATTGTAATAGACCAAAACGAAAATGTGCTCAGTCGTGTACTTAAATTGTACTTATGTACTACTATGAAATGATATCGCCTTCAGAAATGAAGACGCGGCAAAAAAAAAAAGATTATTTTTATTTTTATTTTTTAAATTTTTATTTGGAATCTTTCAAACATCTGATCGTGTTTAAAAGGGGGGAAACTTAACCTTCAACTGCCGTCCCCCAAAATTTAGGCTTATATTATACATGTATTTGTAAAATGAACTTCACTTCATTACGGCTCTCTGCTTTGGTCACTGCTACGAGACTCCCTTGTTAGCAGCTTCGCTGCGGGGAGGGGGCAGAGGCCCCTTGCCTCTTTAATTTCTAGATTCCGGCCTGAGCCATGGTCGAAAGAGGTCGAACCTCTACCCCTGTAAATTCAGAGCACTACCTGTACATTTTGAGAAGTAAACTACAGTAAAAGAAGTTTTTATCTTTTCCTTCGAGCCTTGTTCTCTTCAGGAATTTAGTCAGTAAAGTCGATAAGTTATAAAAGAAAAGCCGATAATTTTAGTACCAAGAGAAAGTATCAGAGTATTATAGAAAGAGAAAAATTAACAACTGTCGACCATAAAGCGGGAGAAAAGAATTAGAATGTTATAGAAGAAATATCCGTTGCTGCCTCCCAACTAGAACCCCCCCGTCGATTCCGAACCACCCCAGGGCCATAGACGGAGGGATTAACAGAGTGGTGACCCTGCATCAGGATAAAAATCAAGACGACCCAAGCACTTAGAAGATATTGGCATAACAGTCTTGCGACCATGCCCCAGGATCAGAAGAATATTTTAAGAAGAGGATTTTAACAAGTTGCCACTCTTTGGCCAGGATAGAAATTACCTTGCATCAGGATAAAACCATTTGACCGGCGTGTCACGACTTCTTGTTCGTAACATCCACCCTTGAACCGGTGTGTCACGACTCCAAGTTCTCCACGCCTAGTTTTCATCCAAGTAGAAAGTAGCCAGCAAGACGTCTTCAGAAACGTCTCTGAGGATTTCGCCTAGAAATTTTTAAGTACAGAGTTGTTTTTTTTAAAGTAATTTGTAAACATTTGAAAGTCAGTATTTATTAACGTTAATAATAAGTATCAAGTCAGAATTTACAAGAAACACAGTGACCACTTCAGACACCAGTGATACATTTTTTTTAGTGAAACAGTAATTTTCACAGAAGTTAAAAGCAACAGAAGTTAAAAGTAACAGAAATTAAAAGTAACAGAAAGAGTTATTTCAGAGAGTTAATTCAGAGAGTTAATTTCAGAGAGTTAATTTCAGAGCGTTAATTTCAGAGAGTTAATTTCACTATTATAGTCAGTATAGAATAATTATATTTTATGTACCAAACATAATAGTACAGTACCTTCGCGTACATTAGAGTGAAATATTGTTTACATTTTTTTATTTTTTGTTTACAATTTTTTCAAATTATTGAATTGAATTGACTTGCAAATTAAGAAAGAGAGAGTTTACAGAGAGTTTATAGAGTTATAGAGATAATTGAGAACAGTTTCAAGTTAGCTCCAGTTTCAGTTTCAAGATACTTCATTGCATTTCAAGTAAGTCGGTTGCACCAAGAGAGACAACCAAACCCCAGAGGTTAATAGTCTCCACTTGATAGAGATCAAGTGCAGTCATTTTCCGTTTTCAGTTAATCTTCACTTGATAGCAGTTCAAGTGCAAGTCAGTCTCGTTTTCAGTAGACTCCATTTGATAGAGTTCAAGTGCAGTCAATTTTAGTCAAGTTAGTTTCAAGATACTTGATAGACTTCAAGTTAGAGAGTTTCAAGATACTTGATAGAGTTCAAGTTAGAGAGTTTCAAGATACTTGATAGAGTTCAAGTTAGACAGTTTCAAGATACTTGATAGAGTTCAAGTCAGACAGTTTAAAGATACTTGATAGAGTTCAAGTCAGACAGTTTAAAGATACTTGATAGAGTTCAAGTCAGACAGTTTAAAGATACTTGATAGAGTTCAAGTCAGACAGTTTAAAGATACTTGATAGAGTTCAAGTCAGACAGTTTAAAATACTTGATAGAGTTCAAGTCAGACAGTTAGTTTCAAGTCTCAGTTTTCAAGTCCCAAGTTAGTTTTCAAGTCCCAAGTTAGTTTTCAAGTCCCAAGTTACTTTTCAAGTCCCAAGTCATTTCAATGCAGTCAATTGAATTCAACTTTTTCTTTGTAGTTTAAGGTAATTTAATTTAAGAAAATGTAATTTAAGAATTTAATTCAACCTTTTTTTTGTTGTTAAAGAGAATTTAATTCAACCTTTTTTTTTTTGTTGTAAAAGAGAATTAAATTGAACCTGAATTGACTGGTTTGCGTCTTTGGTTTAACTTTTGTTTTGCTTGTAAGAAGGGAATTGACCGATTTGTCTTCTTTTCATGCCATTGTTGCGTATATAAATATATAGGTAAAATTACATATTTTATTGTTTGCAACCAAAACCGTTTTTACAAATGTTTGTAACGAGTTTTATAATTATTTTGATTATATGATGGAAGAAATAGTGTAATAATTAATCGATCATGTACCTAATTTATCCTGCTCTGTACGGTCGGGAAATTTACCCGTATGACTGCACATACTATAAATTTCAGTCATTTAATTTTAATAAAACTTCTACACAATAAAACATAGTATTTGTCTATATGCAAACAAGTTTTCAGATTAAAATATCAAATAATTCAAATTCTATCAACATTTAACGAAAGAGTATGATTTTTCTACTTAACATGCAAAAATTATTAAACCTTTTTAATATTTTTTTTTATTATATAAAAATAATTTTTAATGTAAAATTTACCTGAAATTATTAAAAGAAAGGAATGTTCGAAATGCTTTCCTTCCATTTCAATAACTTTTTTTATTCTTGGCCGAAATTCATCTATGGCTCGATTTACTTTTATTTTTAAGAATATTATAAAATTATGTTTAGCTCATTAAAATGTATAGTTGATTTCTATTTTTAATTTGTATTTTTCATTTCTTTGTTCAATTAATCGTGAGTAATTGTCCTTAAATTTAGAATTTTATAATAATCGACCTTGAGCTTAAAGGATTTTATAATAATAATAATAATAATAATAATAATAATAATTGACTTAAACTTAAAAGATTTTATAACCCTAAACCCATCTTAAATTATTATTTTTAAACTTTGTTAATTCAAAAACCTTCCAAATCCCTACACATACACGCGCATGTGTGCACACTATATATACTATATATACAACCCTTATGCTAAAATCATTGGATATCACAATAAACTATATCATTACGTGTAAGTGCTAACTATGTAATTTAATCTTAATCATTTTTGCTTTCTAATATATCTTCCTTATGCATTTATTCAGTTAATTTAACAATCCTCTCAGCTACTCTGTCCCTCGAAATTATAAGATACACAGTTTGTACCTAATACACATAAATACACATTTGACCACAGGTCTATACATCATCCACTACGTAATTCGATTTGTACCTACAACAATCAATAAAAAATTAGTTTATATATTGTACGATTTACGTTTTCCCTTTTATCTACTATCCATTTGTATGTAATTTTTCCCACAGAAAAATTAAAAATTTGTAAAAAAATTTTAACAATATTGTTTGTCTAACTTAATTGTTTGTCTAAATTAAAGTATTAATCTTTGAATTTTTTATATTTTATAATAACTTTATAATAACTCTCTAAGCATAATAACTCAATTGTTCTGTATAAAACTTGTAATGTAAAGAAAAATTCGTCATCATCTAATTTGAATTCGTTAGATGTTATTTTCTCAATTGTATTGTATGAATTGTACCCTATTATATTATTGTATAAATATTTTTAAAGGGGAGAGCAATGTAAAAATGAACAATGAATAATCAATATTCATTTTTACATAAGAACCAAAATCGCATAACGCGAGTTTGGATAATAAATTTACTTGTAGCTTCCTATTTTTGTTCGTGTCACAACCCTACGATCTACCATATCTATGGTTTAGTCGTATCCATTTTCCATTTGTTATAGAAGTTATTATAATTAATTATGATTGTCTTGCATCTCACCCTCGACCCTAGATTATGCATACACATTGCATATAACAGGATTGGAACCCATAGTTGTACTTCTTTGTCATTAATATCCACTCTTTGTCTCTAATTCGTTCTTGTAAATCTTCCTAATAATGATTTGTACTATACGTCCAAATTCAATAACTATGACGTCACACTTTCCCGTCATTAATTTCCCTTGATCATTATCCTATATAAATTTTATTAAATATTCATTTTTACTCGTGTCAGTCTATGAAAAGCAAAACTTTAGGGATTCGTTCGAAAACGCACAAATACGTTCTCGTATTATTTTTTTATTATTTTTATTATATCACCTCCCGCATTGAACTCGAAAATGCTTAGTTAAGTTATCAAATTCCGCTGACTATGGCAAAATTGAACGCTTCAAAGATAAAAAATTTCCTTTCGCTCTGATTCGAATTTATAACATTATCATGCGTTATGTTATATCATGTGTGTCATGTCTCATGTACTTGTGTTGTACTAATAACCATATATAATAACCATATATAATAACCATATATTATAACCATATAAATATATAAAAACACTGTAAGAATGGTAAACAACGTAATGTACTTCAATGAAACTGTAATTAAATGTAATGATTTAATATATAATGTAAGAATGTACTTTAAATGGAAGTGTAATTAAACAACAATAAGTGAATGTGAAGTAATCCATAATCGCAATCATAATTGTAATAGACCAAAACGAAAATGTGCTCAGTCGTGTACTTAAATTGTACTTATGTACTACTATGAAATGATATCGCCTTCAGAAATGAAGACGCGGCAAAAAAAAAAAGATTTTTTTTTTTATTTTTTTAAATTTTTATTTGGAATCTTTCAAACATCTGATCGTGTTTAAAAGGGGGAAACTTAACCTTCAACTGCCGTCCCCCAAAATTTAGGCTTATATTATACATGTATTTGTAAAATGAACTTCACTTCATTACGGCTCTCTGCTTTGGTCACTGCTACGAGACTCCCTTGTTAGCAGCTTCGCTGCGGGGAGGGGGCAGAGGCCCCTTGCCTCTTTAATTTCTAGATTCCGGCCTGAGCCATGGTCGAAAGAGGTCGAACCTCTACCCCTGTAAATTCAGAGCACTACCTGTACATTTTGAGAAGTAAACTACAGTAAAAGAAGTTTTTATCTTTTCCTTCGAGCCTTGTTCTCTTCAGGAATTTAGTCAGTAAAGTCGATAAGTTATAAAAGAAAAGCCGATAATTTTAGTACCAAGAGAAAGTATCAGAGTATTATAGAAAGAGAAAAATTAACAACTGTCGACCATAAAGCGGGAGAAAAGAATTAGAATGTTATAGAAGAAATATCCGTTGCTGCCTCCCAACTAGAACCCCCCGTCGATTCCGAACCACCCCAGGGCCATAGACGGAGGGATTAACAGAGTGGTGACCCTGCATCAGGATAAAAATCAAGACGACCCAAGCACTTAGAAGATATTGGCATAACAGTCTTGCGACCATGCCCCAGGATCAGAAGAATATTTTAAGAAGAGGATTTTAACAAGTTGCCACTCTTTGGCCAGGATAGAAATTACCTTGCATCAGGATAAAACCATTTGACCGGCGTGTCACGACTTCTTGTTCGTAACATCCACCCTTGAACCGGTGTGTCACGACTCCAAGTTCTCCACGCCTAGTTTTCATCCAAGAAGAAGTAGCCAGCAAGACGTCTTCAGGAAACGTCTCTGAGGATTTCGCCTTAGAAATTTTGTTAAGTACAGAGTTGTTTTTTTTTAAGTAATTTGTAAACATTTGAAAAGTCAGTATTATTAACAGTTAATAATAAGTATCAAGTCAGAATTTACAAGAAACACAGTGAACACTTCAGACACCAGTGATACATTTTTTTTAGTGAAACAGTAATTTTCACAGAAGTTAAAAGCAACAGAAGTTAAAAGTAACAGAAGTTAAAAGTAACAGAAAGAGTTAATTTCAGAGAGTTAATTTCAGAGAGTTAATTTTAGAGAGTTAATTTCAGAGAGTTAATTTCACTATTATAGTCAGTATAGAATAATTATATTTTATGTACCAAACATAATAGTACAGTACCTTCGCGTACATTAGAGTGAAATATTGTTTAATTTTTTTATTTTTTGTTTACAATTTTTTCAAATTATTGAATTGAATTGACTTGCAAATTAAGAAAGAGAGAGTTTTACAGAGAGTTTATAGAGTTATAGAGATAATTGAGAACAGTTTCAAGTTAGTTCCAGTTTCAGTTTCAAGATACTTCATTGCATTTCAAGTAAGTCGGTTGCACCAAGAGAGACAACCAAACCCCAGAGGTTAATAGTCTCCACTTGATAGAGATCAAGTGCAGTTTTTTCCGTTTTCAGTTAATCTTCACTTGATAGCAGTTCAAGTGCAAGTCAGTTTCGTTTTCAGTAGACTCCATTTGATAGAGTTCAAGTGCAGTCAATTTTAGTCAAGTTAGTTTCAAGATACTTGATAGAGTTCAAGTTAGAGAGTTTCAAGATACTTGATAGAGTTCAAGTTAGACAGTTTCAAGATACTTGATAGAGTTCAAGTCAGACAGTTTAAAGATACTTGATAGAGTTCAAGTCAGACAGTTTAAAGATACTTGATAGAGTTCAAGTCAGACAGTTTAAAGATACTTGATAGAGTTTCAAGTCAACAGTTTAAAGACTTGATAGAGTTCAAGTCAGACAGTTTCAAGTCTCAGTTTTCAAGTCCGAAGTTAGTTTTCAAGTCCCAAGTTAGTTTTCAAGTCCCAAGTTAGTTTTCAAGTCCCAAGTCATTTCAATGCAGTCAATTGAATTCAACTTTTTCTTTGTAGTTTAAGAGAATTTAATTTAAGAAAATGTAATTTAAGAATTTAATTCAACCTTTTTTTTGTTGTTTAAGAGAATTTAATTCAACCTTTTTTTTTGTGGTAAAAGAGAATTAAATTCAACCTGAATTGACCGGTTTGCGTCTTTGGTTTAACTTTTGTTTTGCTTGTAAGAAGGAAATTGACCGAATTGTCTTCTTTTCATGCCATTGTTGCGTATATAAATATATAGGTAAAATGACATATTTTATTGTTTGCAACCAAAACCGTTTTTACAAATGTTTGTAACGAGTTTTATAATTATTTTGATTATATGATGACAGAAATAGTGTAATAATTAATCGATCATGTACCTAATTTATCCTGCTCAGTACGGTCGGGAAATTTACCCGTATGACCGCACATACCCTAAATTTCAGTCATTTAATATTAAATAAAACTTCTACACAATAAAACATGTATTTGTCTATACGCAAACAAGTTTTCAGATTAAAATATCAAATAATTCAAATTCTATCAACATTTAACGAAAGAGTATGATTTTTCTACTTAACATGCAAAAATTATTAAACGTTTTTAATATTTTTTTTTATTATATAAAAATAATTTTTAATGTAAAATTTACCTGAAATTATTAAAAGAAAGGATTGTTCGAAATGCTTTCCTTCCATTTCAATAACTTTTTTTATTCTTGGCCGAAATTCATCTATGGCTCGATTTACTTTTATTTTTAAGAATATTATAAAATTATGTTTAGCTCATTAAAATGCATAGTTGATTTCTATTTTTAATTTGTATTTTTCATTTCTTTGTTCAATCTATCGTGAGTAATTGTCCTTAAATTTAGAATTTTATAATAATCGACCTTGAGCTTAAAGGAATTTATAATAATAATAATAATAATAATAACAATAATTGATTTAAACTTAAAAGATTTTATAAACCTAAACCCATCTTAAAATATTATTTTTAAACTTTGTTAATTCAAAAACCTTCCAAATCCCTACACATAGACGCGCATGTATGCACACTATATATACTATATATACAACCCTTACGCTAAAATCATTGGATATCACAATAAACTATTTCATTACGTGTAAGTGCTAACTATGTAATTTAATCTTAATCATTTTTGCTTTCTAATATAAAGGGTGATCAAAAAGTAACGCAACCCATGGGAAAACGATTTATTTCAGAGCAAGTGCTGGAAGTGGGCACCGTTCTGTGCTTCACACAAGTGGATACGGCGATTCATGTTCTTAAAGACCCTTTGCAACGTTTCCTGTGAAAATGCATCAACTCACTTCTGAATCATCGCCTGCAACAGAAGGAAAAAATCAATTATGTGCGTTTCTCCATGGGTTGCGTTACATTTTGATCACCCTATATCTTGCTTATGCATTTATTCAGTTAATTTAACAATCCTCTCAGCTAATCTGTCCCTCGAAATTATAAGATACACACTTTGTACCTAATACACATAAATACACATTTGACCACAGTTCTATACATCATCCACTACGTAATTCGATTTGTACCTACAACAGTCAATAAAAAATTAGTTTATAGATTGTACGATTTACGTTTTTTCCCTTTTATCTACTATTCATTATTTATGTAATTTTTCCCACAGAAAAATAAAAATTTTGTAAAAAAATTTTAACAATATCATTGTTTGTCTAAATTAAAGTATTAATCTTTGAATTTTTTATATTTTATAATAACTTTATAATAACTCTCTAAGCATAATAACTCACTTGTTCTGTATAAAACTTGTAATGTAAAGAAAAATTCGGCATCATCTAATTTGAATTCGTTAGATGTTATTTTCTCAATTGTATTGTATGAATTGTACCCTATTATATTATTGTATAAATATTTTTAAAGGGGAGAGCAATGTAAAAATGAACAATGAATAATCAATATTCATTTTTACATAAGAACCAAAATCGCTTAACGCGAGTTTGGATAATAGTTTTACTTGTAGCTTCCTATTTTTGTTCTTGTCACAACCCTACGATCTACCACATCTATGGTTTAGTCGTATCCATTTTCCATTTGTTATAGAAGTTATTATAATTAATTATGATTGTCTTGCATCTCACCCTCGACCCTAGATTATGCATACACATTGCATATAACAGGATTGGAACCCGTAGTTGTACTTCTTAGTCATTAATACCCACTCTTTGTCTCTAATTCGTTCTTGTAAACCTTCCTAATAATGATTTGTACTATACGTACAAATTCAATAACTATGACGTCACATTTTCCCGGCATTAATTTCCCTTGATCATTATCCTATATAAATTTTATTAAATATTCATTTTTACTCGTATCAGTCTATGAAAAGCAAAACTTTAGGCATTCGTTCGAGAACGCACAAATACGTTCTCGTATTATTTTTTTTATTATTTTTTATTATATCACCTCCCGCATTGAACTCGAAAATGCTTAGTTAAGTTATCAAATTCCGCTAACTATGGCAAAATTGAACGCTTCAAAGATAAAAAATCTCCTTTCGCTCTGATTCGAATTTATAACATTATCATGCGTTATGTTATATCATGTGTGTCATGTCTCATGTACTTGTGTTGTACTAATAACCATATATAATAACCATATATAATAACCATATATTATAACCATATATTATAACCATATATTATAACCATATATAAATATATAAAAACACTGTAAGAATGGTAAACAACGTAATGTACTTCAATGAAACTGTAATTAAATGTAATGATTTAATATATATTGTAAGAATGTACTTTAAATGGAAGTGTAATTAAACAACAATAAGTGAATGTGAAGTAATCCATAATCGCAATCATAATTGTAATAGACCAAAACGAAAATGTGCTCAGTCGTGTACTTAAATTGTACTTATGTACTATTATGAAATGATATCGCCTTCAGAAATGAAGACGCGGCAAAAAAAAAACGATTAGTTTTATTTTTATTTTTTTTTATTTTTATTTGGAATCTTTCAAACATCTGATCGTGTTTAAAAGGGGGGAAACTTAAGCTTCAACTGCCGTCCCCCAAAATTTAGGCTTATATTATACATGTATTTGTAAAATGAACTTCACTTCATTACGGCTCTCTGCTTTGGTCACTGCTACGAGACTCCGTTGTTAGCAGCTTCGCTGCGGAGAGGGGGCAGAGGCCCCTTGCCTCCTTAATTTTTAGATTCCGGCCTGAAGTAAACTACAGTAAAAGAAGTTTTTATCTTTTCCTTCGAGCCTTGTTCTCTTCAGGAATTTAGTCAGTAAAGTCGATAAGTTATAAAAGAAAAGCCGATAATTTTAGTACCAAGAGAAAGTATCAGAGTATTATAGAAAGAGAAGAATTAACAACTGTCGACCATAAAGCGGGAGAAAAGAATTAGAATGTTATAGAAGAAATATCCGTTGCTGCCTCCCAACTAGAACCCCCCGTCGATTCAGAACCACCCCAGGGCCAGAGACGGAGGGGTTAACAGAGTGGCGACCCTGCATCAGGATAAAAATCAAAACGACCCAAGCACTTAGAAGATATTGGCATAACAGTCTGGCGACCCTACCCCAGGATCCAAAGAATATTTTAAGAAGACGATTTTAACAAGTGGCCACTCTTTGGCCAGGATAGAAATTACCTTGCATCAGGATAAAACCATTTGACCGGCGTGTCACGACTTCTTGTTCGTAACATCCACCCTTGAACCGGTGTGTCACGACTCCAAGTTCTCCACGCCTAGTTTTCGTCCAAGAAGAAGTAGCCAGCAAGACGTCTTCAGGACACGTCTCTGAGGACTTCGCCGTAGAAATTTTAAGTACAGAGTTGTTTTTTTTAAGTAATTTGTAAACATTTGAAAAGTCAGTATTATTAACAGTTAATAATAAGTATCAAGTCAGAATTTACAAGAAACACAGTGAACACTTCAGACACCAGTGATACATTTTTTTTAGTGAAACAGTAATTTTCACAGAAGTTAAAAGCAACAGAAGTTAAAAGTAACAGAATGTTAAAAGTAACAGAAAGAGTTAATTTCAGAGAGTTAATTTCAGAGAGTTAATTTCAGAGAGTTAATTTCAGAGCGTTAATTTCAGAGAGTTAATTTCACTATTATAGTCAGTATAGAATAATTATATTTTATGTACCAAACATAATAGTACAGTACCTTCGCGTACATTAGAGTGAAATATTGTTTACATTTTTTTATTTTTTGTTTACAATTTTTTCAAATTATTGAATTGAATTGACTTGCAAATTAAGAAAGAGAGAGTTTACAGAGAGTTTATAGAGTTATAGAGATACTTGAGAACAGTTTCAAGTTAGTTCCAGTTTCAGTTTCAAGATACTTGATTGCATTTCAAGTAAGTCGGTTGCACCAAGCGAGACAACCAAACCCCAGAGGTTAATAGTCTCCACTTGATAGAGATCAAGTGCAGTCATTTTCCGTTTTCAGTTAATCTTCACTTGATAGCAGTTCAAGTGCAAGTCAGTTTCGTTTTCAGTAGACTCCATTTGATAGAGTTCAAGTGCAGTCAATTTTAGTCAAGTTAGTTTCAAGATACTTGATAGAGTTCAAGTTAGAGAGTTTCAAGACACTTGATAGAGTTCAAGTTAGACAGTTTCAAGATACTTGATAGAGTTCAAGTCCGACAGTTTAAAGATACTTGATAGAGTTCAAGTCAGACAGTTTCAAGTCTCAGTTTTCAAGTCCGAAGTTAGTTTTCAAGTCCCAAGTTAGTTTTCAAGTCCCAAGTTAGTTTTCAAGTCCCAAGTCATTTCAATGCAGTCAATTGAATTCAACTTTTTCTTTGTAGTTTAAGAGAATTTAATTTAAGAAAATGTAATTTAAGAATTTAATTCAACCTTTTTTTTGTTGTTTAAGAGAATTTAATTTAACCTTTTTTTTTATGGTAAAAGAGAATTAAACTCAACCTGAATTGACCGGTTTGCGTCTTTGGTTTAACTTTTGTTTTGCTTGTAAGAAGGAAATTGAAAGATTTGTCTTCTTTTCATGCCATTGTTGCGTATATAAATATATAGGTAAAATGACATATTTTATTGTTTGCAACCAAAACCGTTTTTACAAATGTTTGTAACGAGTTTTATAATTATTTTGATTATATGATGACAGAAATAGTGTAATAATTAATCGATCATGTACCTAATTTATCCTGCTCAGTACGGTCGGGAAATTTACCCGTATGACCGCACATACCCTAAATTTCAGTCATTTAATTTTAATAAAACTTCTACACAATAAAACATATGTATTTGTCTATACGCAAACAAGTTTTCAGATTAAAATATCAAATAATTCAAATTCTATCAACATTTAACGAAAGAGTATGATTTTTCTACTTAACATGCAAAAATTATTAAACCTTTTTAATATTTTTTTTATTATATAAAAATAATTTTTAATGTAAAATTTACCTGAAATTATTAAAAGAAAGGAATGTTCGAAATGCTTTCCTTCCATTTCAATAACTTTTTTATTCTTCGCCGAAATTCATCTATGGCTCGATTTACTTTTATTTTTAAGAATATTATAAAATTATGTTTAGCTCATTAAAATGCATAGTTGATTTCTATTTTTAATTTGTATTTTTCATTTCTTTGTTCAATTAATCGTGAGTAATTGTCCTTAAATTTAGAATTTTATAATAATCGACCTTGAGCTTAAACGATTTTATAATAATAATAATAATAATAATAATAATAACAATAATTGACTTAAACTTAAAAGATTTTATAACCCTAAACCCATCTTAAATTATTATTTTCAAACTTTGTTAATTCAAAAACCTTCCAAATCCCTACACATACACGCGCTTGTATGCACACTATATATACTATATATACAACCCTTATGCTAAAATCATTGGAATTCACAATAAACTATTTCATTACGTGTAAGTGCTAACTATGTAATTTAATCTTAATCATTTTTGCTTTCTAATATATCTTGCTTATGCATTTATTCAGTTAATTTAACAATCCTCTCAGCTAATCTGTCCCTCGAAATTATAAGATACACACTTTGTACCTAATACACATAAATACACATTTGACCACAGATCTATACATCATCCACTACGTAATTCGATTTTTACCTACAACAGTCAATAAAAAATTAGTTTATAGATTGTTCGATTTACGTTTTTCCCTTTTATCTACTATTCATTATGTATGTAATTTTTCCCACAGAAAAATAAAAAATTTGTAAAAAAATTTCAACAATATCATTGTTTGTCTAACTTAATTGTTTGTCTAAATTAAAGTATTAATCTTTGAATTTTTTATATTTTATAATAACTATAATAACTCTCTAAGCATAATAACTCACTTGTTCTGTATAAAATTTGTAATGTAAAGAAAAATTCGTCATCTAATTTGAATTCGTTAGATGTTATTTTCTCAATTGTATTGTAAGAACCAAAATCGCTTAACGCGAGTTTGGATAATAATTTTACTTGTAGCTTCCTATTTTTGTTCGTGTCACAACCCTACGATCTACCATATCTATGGTTTAGTCGTATCCATTTTCCATTTGTTATAGAAGTTATTATAATTAATTATGATTGTCTTGCATCTCACCCTCGACCCTAGATTATGCATACACATTGCATATAACAGGATTGGAACCCGTAGTTGTACTTCTTAGTCATTAATACCCACTCTTTGTCTCTAATTCGTTCTTGTAAATCTTCCTAATAATGATTTGTACTATACGTACAAATTCAATAACTATGACGTCACATTTTCCCGGCATTAATTTCCCTTGATCATTATCCTATATAAATTTTATTAAATATTCATTTTTACTCGTGTCAGTCTATGAAAAGCAAAACTTTAGGCATTCGTTCGAGAACGCACAAATACGTTCTCGTATTATTTTTTTTATTATTTTTTATTATATCACCTCCCGCATTGAACTCGAAAATGCTTAGTTAAGTTATCAAATTCCGCTAACTATGGCAAAATTGAACGCTTCAAAGAAAAAAATCTCCTTTCGCTCTGATTCGAATTTATAACATTATCATGCGTTATGTTATATCATGTGTGTCATGTCTCATGTACTTGTGTTGTACTAATAACCATATATAATAACCATATATAATAACCATATATTATAACCATATATTATAACCATATATTATAACCATATATAAATATATAAAAACACTGTAAGAATGGTAAACAACGTAATGTACTTCAATGAAACTGTAATTAAATGTAATGATTTAATATATAATGTAAGAATGTTCTTTAAATGGAAGTGTAATTAAACAACAATAAGTGAATGTGAAGTAATCCATAATTGCAATCATAATTGTAATAGACCAAAACGAAAATGTGCCAGTCGTGTACTTAAATTGTACTTATGTACTATTATGAAATGATATCGCCTTCAGAAATGAAGACGCGGCAAAAAAAAAAACGATTAGTTTTATTTTTATTTTTTTAAATTTTTATTTGGAATCTTTCAAACATCTGATCGTGTTTAAAAGGGGGGAAACTTAAGCTTCAACTGCCGTCCCCCAAAATTTAGGCTTATATTATACATGTATTTGTAAAATGAACTTCACTTCATTACGGCTCTCTGCTTTGGTCACTGCTACGAGACTCCGTTGTTAGCAGCTTCGCTGCGGAGAGGGGGCAGAGGCCCCTTGCCTCCTTAATTTTTAGATTCCGGCCTGAAGTAAACTACAGTAAAAGAAGTTTTTATCTTTTCCTTCGAGCCTTGTTCTCTTCAGGAATTTAGTCAGTAAAGTCGATAAGTTATAAAAGAAAAGCCGATAATTTTAGTACCAAGAGAAAGTATCAGAGTATTATAGAAAGAGAAGAATTAACAACTGTCGACCATAAAGCGGGAGGAAAGAATTAGAATGTTATAGAAGAAATATCCGTTGCTGCCTCCCAACTAGTACCCCCAGTCGATTCCGAACCACCCCAGGGCCATAGACGAAGGAGTTAACATATATATAATATATATATATATATATATATATATATATATATATATATATATATAGTATATATTATATATATATATATATATATATATATATATATATATATATAATATATATACGTTAACCACTCCGTCTATGGCCCTGAGTCGGTTTGGAATCGACGGGGGTTCTGGTTAGGAGGCTGCAACGGATATTTCTTCTATAACATTTTAATTCTTTTCGGTCGCTTCTTGTTAAACTCTTGGCTACAGACTCGCCAGACTGTTATGCCAATATCTTACTTAACTGACTAAGTTCTGAAGAGAGCACGGCTCGAAGGGAAAAATAAAAAGTTTCTCTTACGGTAATTTACTTCTTAAAAATATACAGGTACTGCTCTGAATTTACAGGGTTAGAGGTTCGACCTCTTTCGACCATGGCTCAGGCCGGAATCTAAAAATATTAAGAAGGCAAGGGGCCTCTGCCCCCTCCCCGCAGCAAGGCTGCTAACAAGGGAGTCCTAATGAAGTGCTATGATGAAATGACTTAATCAAGAAGTCTAATGAAGAAGTCTAATGAAGAAGTTCCGTAATTTTACAAGTACATGTATAATATAAACTTAAATGTTTGGGGGACGACAATTGAAGGTTAAGTTTCCCCCTTTTTAAACACATGATCAGATGGTTTGAAAAATTTCAACTAAAAATAATAAAAAAATAAAAATAAAAACTAATTTGTATTTTTCGCCGAGTCTACATTTATGAAGGCGATATCTTTTCGTAATAGTACACATAAGTACAAATTAAGTACACGACTGAGTACGTATTAATTTTGGTTCATTACAATTACGATTACAATTATGGATTACTTTACATTCGCTTATGATTGTTCATTACAGTTCTATTAAAGTACATTCTTACATTATAAATTAAATCATTACATTTAATTACAGTTTCATTGAAGTACATTACAAGTTATTATTAATTACAGTTTCATTAAAGTACATTACGTTATATTAAATTAAAGTATTACAGTTAATTACAATTAAACAGTTACTATAACTTTGTTTTGTTTTTACAGTGTTTCATATTAATAGACAATTAAGATGTTTAGAAATATAATACAACGTACGTGGCACTTACGAGATAATTTATTTACGAAATAATATGCTATAATATGTTATGAATTTGAAATCAGAGCGGACGGAGATATTTTATCTTTGAGGCGCTCGAATCTGTTGTAGTGAGCGGAATTCGATCTTACTAAGCATTTTTTTGAGTTCATCTCGGGAGGTCATATAATTAAAAATAAAAATGAAAAAAATAATACGAGAACGTATTTTCGCGTTCTCGAACGAACGCCCAAAGTTTCGCGCTTCACAAATTGACACGAGTAAAAAATGAATATTTAATAAAATTTATATAGGACAATGATCAAGGGAAATCAATGACGGTAAAACGTGACGTATGGATGAATATGGTTGAATAATAATGCTTATACTACACAACACCACAACATTATTATTAAAGAATTTACCATACATTGCACACGGAAGACGTCCACATACCAAGCGCGCGACTTAGTGTACAAGGCATGGGAAACGCAAAGAGAACAAAGTTATTTTATGACGTCATAGTGTATAAGTCATTATTAGAAAAGATGAATTAGGGAAACACAGTAATGAATAAAGAAGTATAAATCGAAATTCTATCCAAAACTCGCTCAGGCGATTTTGGTTTCTTATGTAAAAATGGACATTCGAACATAAAAACTATACGAACATAAGTACTGCATGAAGACAATGAATCCATATAATGATGGTGTAGGAATTGTTCATTGTTCACTTTTTACAGTATTTCCCCCTCCAAAATGGTATTAATACAATAATATAATACAATTAATACAATATAATACAATTGAGAAAATAACATCGTAAGTAATTCAAGTTAGATGACGAATTTTTTCTTTACATTGCAAATTTTTATACAAAACAAGTGAGTTATTATATAATATAAAAGAATTCAAAGATTAATACTTTAATTTAGACAAACATTTAATAGGATTAATACATTAATTTAGACAAACAATTAAGTTCGACAACGAATGATATTGTAAAATTTTTAGGAAAATTTTTTTTTTTTTTCTGTGGTGAAAATTACGTTCATAATGAATAGGTAAAAGGGAAAAATATAAATTTTAAAGTTCATGGATTTTTCAAGGTTAACATGATAGTACAATTCATGAACTAATTTTGTTGACTATTGTAGGTAAAAATATAATTATGTAATGGATGATGTATAGACCTGTGGTGAAGTGTGTATTTGGGTGTATTAGGTGCAAAGTGTGTATTTTACAATTTCGAGGGACAGATTAGCTGATAGGATTGTTCAAGTAACTGAATATTCAATGATTTTAGCATAAGGTTTGTATGTATATAGTATATATAGTGTGCATACATGCATTTTTATTGACTGTTGTAGGTACAAATCGAATTACGTAGTGAATGACGTATAGACCTGTGGTCAAATGTGTATATATGTTTATTGGGTACAAAGTGTGTATCTGATAATTTCGAGAGACAGATTAGCTGAGAGGATTGTTAAATTAACTGAATAAATGCCTGAGCAAAAATTTATATATAGTAAGCAAAAATGCTTAGGACTATATAAATAGCAGAGTTAGCACTTACACGCTATGAAACAGTTTGTGATATCCAATGATTTTAGAATAAGGTTTGTGTATATATAGTATATATAGTGTGCATACATGCGTGTGTATGTGTAGGGATTTGGAAGGTTTTTGAATTAACCAAGTTTAAAAATAATGTATAATAATTTAAGATGGGTTTAGGGTTATAAAATATTTTAAGTTTAAGTCAATCATTGTTATTATTATTATTATTATTATTATTATAAAATCCTTTAAGTTCAAGGTAGTATTTAAGTATTTAATTAAATCAGTTACACGAATTAAGGTAATTAAAAAAAAACGTACTTACTGTAGTAGTATGTCAATTTGACTATAATTTTCGTTTGATACCTTACAAATGGTACAATAACAATTTAAGGACAGTTACTCACGATTAATTGAACAAAAGAAAAATAAAAATACAAATTAAAAAGAGATCAATTATGCATTTTAATGAGCTAACATAATTTTATAATATTCTTAAAAACAAAAGTAAATCGAACCATAGATGAATTTCGACCAAGAATAAAAAAGTTATTGAAATGGAAAGAAAGCATTTCGAACAATCTTTTCTTTTAATAATTTCAATTAAATTTTACATTAAAAATTATTTTCATATAATAAAAAAAATATATTAAAAAGGTTTAATAATTTTTGCATGTTAAGTAGAAAAATTATACTCTTTCGTTGAATGTTGATAGAATTTGAATTATTTGATTTTTTAGTCTGAAATTGACAATTACATCTTTTTGTGAGCACTTTGCTCTTTAAAAAAAAGATTGCTTGTCACACTACTTAGAACAAAAATTAAAAGAGTTCAAACAAACGGAGGGACGGAATGTTCCTCATATACATTACAATAATTACCAAAATCGTTACAAACAATTGTAAAAACGGTTTTGTTACAAATAATGAATTACATAACTATATATTTATATACGCCAAAACTGGCATGAAAAGAAAAGACAAATCGGTCAATTTCCTTCTCACACACAAAAAAAAGGTTAAACTAAAGACGCAACCCGGTCAATTCAGGTTGAATTAAATTCTCTTTTACAACACAAAAAAAAGGTTGAATTAAATTCTTAGATTACATTTTCTTAAATTAAATTCTCTTAAATTACAAAGAAAAAGTTGAATTCAATTGACTGCATTGAAATAACTTGGGACTCGAAATAAAAATGACTTGGGACTCGGAATAAAAGTCTGACTTGGAATAAAACTCTCTGACTTTAAATAAAACTCTCTGACTTCAAATAAAACTCTCTGACTTCGAATATAACTGACTTCGAATACTTCTGAAATCTCTGGGGCGGTTGTCCGTCTTGGCGCAACCTTCTGACTTGACCTCTTATCAAGTATTCTGAAACTAACTTGAAATTAACTGAAAATGGAAAATAACTACACTTGATCTCTATTCAAGTGGAGACGATTAACCTCTGTTTTGGTTGACCCTCTTGGTGCAACCTTCTGACTTCAAAAAATGACTTCAAAAAATGACTTCAAAAATGACTTCAAAAAATGACTTCAAGTATCTCTCTAAATCTATAAACTCTCTGTAAACTCTCTGTAAATTCTCTCTCTTAATTTGCAAGTCAATTCAATTCAATAATTTGAAAAAAATTTGCAAACAAAAATATAAAATGTAAACAACATTTCACTCTAATGTACACGAAGGTACGATACTATTATGTTTGATACATAACATAAAATTATTCTATACTGAATATAACAGTGAAAATAACTGAAATTAACTCTCTGAAATTAACTCTCTTTGAAATTAACTCTCTTTGAAATTAACTCTCTTTGAAATTAACTCTCTTTGAAATTAACTCTGTTACAATTAACTCTCTGTTACAATTAACTCTCTGTTACAATTACTGTTTCAATAAAAACAAATGTATAACTGGTGTATGGAATGTTCACTGTGTTTCTTGTGAATTCTGACTTGATACTCATTATTAACTGTTAATAATAGTGACTTTTCAAATGCTTATAAATTACTTAAAAAGACAAACTCGGTACTTAACAAAATTTCCTATGGGGAAATCCTTGAGACGTGTCCTGAAGACGTCTTGCTGGCTACTTCCTCTTGGATGAAACTAGGCGTGGAGAAATTGGAGTCGTGACACACCGGTTCAAGGGTGGATGTTACGAACTAGAAGTCGTGACACGCTGGTCAACTGGTTTTATCCTGATGCAGGGTAATTTCTATCTTGGCCAAAGAGTGGCCTCTTCTTAAAATCTTCTTGTTTTTAAAATCTTCTTGTTTTTAAAATCTTCTTGTTTTTAAAATATTCTTCTAATACTGGTTAAGGGTCGCCACAATGTTAACCCCTCCGTCTATGGCCCTGAGTCGGTTCGGAATCGACGGGGGTTCTGGTTAGGAGGCTGCAACGGATATTTCTTCCATAACATTTTAATTCTTTTCGGTCGCCTCTTGTTAAACTCTTGGCTACAGACTCGCCAGACTGTTATGCCAATATCTTACTTAACTGACTAAGTTCTGAAGAGAGCACGGCTCGAAGGGAAAAATAAAAAGTTTCTCTTACGGTAATTTACTTCTTAAAAATATACAGGTACTGCTCTGAATTTACAGGGGTAGAGGTTCGACCTCTTTCGACCATGGCTCAGGCCGGAATCTAAAAATATTAAGAAGGCAAGGGGCCTCTGCCCCCTCCCCGCAGCAAGGCTGCTAACAAGGGAGTCCTAATGAAGTGCTATGATGAAGTGACTTAATCAAGAAGTCTAATGAAGAAGTCTAATGAAGAAGTGCCGTAATTTTACAAGTACATGTATAATATAAACTTAAATGTTTGGGGGACGACAATTGACGGTTAAGTTTCCTACCTTTTAAACACATGATCAGATGGTTTGAAAAATTTCAACTAAAAATAATAAAAAAATAAAAATGAAAACTAATTTGTATTTTTCGCCGAGTCTACATTTATGAAGGCGATATCATTTCGTAATAGTACGCATAAGTACAAATTAAGTACACAACTGAGTACGTATTAATTTTGGTTCATTACAATTACGATTACAATTATGGATTACTTCACATTCGCTTATGATTGTTCATTACAGTTCTATTAAAGTACATTCTTACATTATAAATTAAATCATTACATTTAATTACAGTTTCATTGAAGTACATTACAAGTTATTATTAATTACAGTTTCATTAAAGTACATTACGTTATATTAAATTAAAGTATTACAGTTAATTACAATTAAACAGTTACTATAACTTTGTATTGTTTTTACAGTGTTTCATATTAATAGACAATTAAGATGTTTAGAAATATAATACAACGTACGTGGCACTTACGAGATAATTTATTTACGAAATAATATGCTATAATATGTTATGAATTTGAAATCAGAGCGAACGGAGATATTTTATCTTTGAGGCGCTCGAATCTGTTGTAGTGAGCGGAATTCGATCTTACTAAGCATTTTTTGAGTTCATCTCGGGAGGTCATATAATTAAAAATAAAAATGAAAAAATAATACGAGAACGTATTTTCGCGTTCTCGAACGAACGCCCAAAGTTTCGCGCTTCACAAATTGACACGAGTAAAAAATGAATATTTAATAAAATTTATATAGGACAATGATCAAGGGAAATCAATGACGGTAAAACGTGACGTATGGATGAATATGGTTGAATAATAATGCTTATACTACACAACACCACAACATTATTATTAAAGAATTTACCATACATTGCACACGGAAGACGTCCACATACCAAGCGCGCGACTTAGTGTACAAGGCATGGGAAACGCAAAGAGAACAAAGCTATTTTATGACGTCATAGTGTATAAGCCATTATTAGAAAAGATGAATTAGGGAAACACAGTAATGAATAAAGAAGTATAAATCGAAATTCTATCCAAAACTCGCTCAGGCGATTTTGGTTTCTTATGTAAAAATGGACATTCGAACATAAAAACTATACGAACATAAATACTGCATGAAGACAATGAATCCATATAATGATGGTGTAGGAATTGTTCATTGTTCACTTTTTACATATATATATATATATATATATATAATATATATATATAATATATATAATATATATTATATAATATATATATATATATATATATATATAATATATATATATATATATATATATAATAATATATATAATATATATATATATATATATATATATATATATATATATGTATAATATATATATGCTATAATGTTATAATGTTTCAGAACAACAAAGACCCTAGGATCCACTCTTGGCTGGTCTACCTAACTGTGTTCGTAATTGTGTATTGTATATGTCCTCCGTGGTGGCGGTGGGGATCTACAATTTTACGTGGGTTCCGAACCACAAGAACATAAGAAATTTATGTAACAACTGCCTGTACATTCGCAACGACCAACTTTTCCAAACTAAATAATTATCAATTAGAAACTAATTAATTATCGATTTAAAAATAAAGATAGAATCTCTGGATCCAGAGGATCAAGTCATAATAGACTACTGTCCACAAATATGTTACACTCTATATCTATTTATAACCGACATGCAAATATATCAGATCCAAAGAATCCAGTCAATTTCATTACGGTATCCATCAATACTAGTACCTTGCCCAACGAAAAATAAGTCACGGTCCATATCGATTGCGGACCAAGTCAAAATTTACAACCATATACATTACAATATACATACTTAGGAGGAAAAGTGTAGGTGTGGCTGTAAAGACTGTACAGTAATGTAGAAATGTGTGTGCACCCATTTTGGGTCTCCCATTTAAAGGTGTTTGTGGGGCAAGTGAAGATCATGAGTTTTTCAATACCACGAAGTACTATGGGGGACACCGCTCGGCAGAGGAATCTCTTTAAATGGGGTGTGTAAGGACAGAGAGTATCCCCTAACCCAAGATGTATATGGTTGTAAATTTTGACTTGGTCCCCAATCGATATGGATCGTGACTTTTTTTCGTTGGCAAGGTACTACTGTTGTCGGATACCGTAATGAAATTGACTGGATTCTTTGGATCTGATATATTTGCTTGTCGGTTATAAATAGATATAGAGTGTGACATATTTGTGGATAGTATTCTATTAACTTGATCCTCTGGATCCAGAGATTCTATCCTTAGTTTTAAATCGATAAGTAATGAGTTTTAAATTGATAATTATTTAGTTTTGTAAAAATTGGTCGTTGCCAATGTACAGGCAGTTTTTGCATAAATTTCTTATGTTCTTGTGGTTCGGAACCCACGTAAAATTGTAGGTCCCCTCCGCCACCACGGAGGACATACACAATACACAATTACGAACACAGTTAGGTAGACCAGCCATTTATATATATATATATATATATATATATATATATATATATATATATATATATATATATATATATATATATATATATATATATATAATATATATATATAATATATGTTATAATGTTATAATGTTATTATGTTTCAGACTAACAAAGACCCTAGGATCCACTCATGGCTGGTCTACCTAACTGTGTTCGTAATTGTGTATTGTGTATGTCCTCCGTGGTGGCGGAGGGGACCTACAATTTTACGTGGGTTCCGAACCACAAGAACATAAGAAATTTATGTAAAAACTGCCGGTAAATTGGCAACGACCAATTTTTACGAAACTAAATAATTATCAATTTAAAACTAATTAATTATCGATTTAAAACTAAAGATAGAATCTCTAGATCCAGAGGATCAAGTCATAATAGACTACTATCCACAAATATGTTACACTCTATATCTATTTATAACCAACATGCAAATATATCAGATCCAAAGAATCCAGTCAATTTCATTACGGTATCCATCAAGTCACGGTCCATATCGATTGCGGACCAAGTCAAAATTTACAATCATATACATTACAATATATACACTTTCGAGAAAAAGTGTAGGTGTGGCTGTAAAGACTGTACAGTAATGTAGAAATGTGTGTGCGCCCATTTTGGGTCTCCCATTGAAAGGTGTTTGAGTGGCAAGTGAAGATCATGAGTTTTTCAGTACCTCACAGTACTATGGGGGGCACCGCTCGGCAGAGGAATCTCTTTAAATGGGGTGTGTAAGGACAGAGAGTATCCCCTAACCCAAGACGCTGCCTCCTTATATCCCACAACACTTGTGTTGAGCTGTGGGATCTATCACCACAAAGCCTTAATTTTACTACCTTAAACTATACCCTTTCTATCAACATATGCATCTAATCGATTTTTAAACATGTTTATAGACGTGCTACTAATTATTTCTACCGGCAAACTATTCCAGCTATTTACTATTCTATGCGTAAAAAAGTTCTTCGCAACTGCTGTCTCGAACCTTCTACTTGTCAACTTACACCCGTTATTTCTAGTCCTATTATATTGAGATATTTCGAAAAAGCTATCTCTATCTACGTTATCGAACCCACTCATAATTTTGAAAACCTGGATTAGATCACCCCTTAACCTCCTAGTCTCGAGTGTTGTCAATTTTAACTCCTTAAGCCTATCCTCGTACGACTTTGACCTAAGCGACGGAATCATCTTAGTTGCTCGTCTTTGAACTCTTTCGATTTTGTCTATATCTTTGCACATATGCGGATTCCAAAATTGGACCGCGTACTCCAAATGGGGTCTAACTAATGATTTATAAAGTGGAACTATAATATCGCGCGATTTGTACTCAAAATTTCGAGCTATAAAACCTAACACTTTGTTCGCCTTATTGACCGCTGCTGTACTTTGTTTCGCTACTTTTAAATCACCAGTGACTATAACTCCTAAATCTTTTTCCTGCTCTACGCTTGTTAAATCTTTCCCTGACATACTATACGCAAAATTACCGTTACGCGAACCTATATGCAAAATTTTGCACTTATCCACGTTAAATCTCATTTGCCATGTGACTGACCAATCAACGATTTTATTCAGATCTTCCTGGATTTTACCTCTATCTTCGTCATTAATCGCCCTACCACACAGCTTCGTGTCATCCGCAAACTTTGAAACTGTACTGACTAGGCCGACATCTAAATCGTTAATATATATAAGAAAATGCAAGGGGCCCAATACAGAACCCTGAGGAACGCCACTCGCTACATTAGCCCAACACGACTCCGCTCCATCAACGACCACCCTCTGTTTCCTGCCTCGCAACCACTCTTCTAGCCAATTTATTACTACACCCCTGATTCCATGAGCCTTAGTTTTTTCAATGAGTCGTTTGTGCGGCACGGTGTCAAACGCTTTTTGAAAATCTAAATACACTACATCAACCGCTCGATGTCTATCGTAAACATCAACCACGCTTTGGAAAAATTCTAAAAGATTAGTTAAGCAAGATTTGTTTCGCCTAAATCCGTGCTGAGTATTTCTAACTAGCTTATGCACTTCTAAGTGTTCGACTATACGATCCCTAATTATTGATTCCAGTAGCTTACCTACAACAGACGTTAAACTGATTGGTCTATAATTTCCCGCCACACCTTTATCGCCTTTCTTAAAGATACGTGTTACGTTTGCTAACTTGAAATTATCTGGTACGCACCCCTCAGAAATAGACGCATTAAAAATCTTTGTTAGCGGCACAACAATGCTATCTTTTAATTCTTTTAGTTGTATGGGATATATGGAATCCGGACCCGGTGATTTACGCGTTTTCATTTTATCAATATAGCGCGTTACCTTCCCTTCACTAACCACTATATTATCCAAAATATTACCATTATCAAACGGTATTATGTCCGTGACCGTAGGGATATTTGTTACATCTTCTATAGTAAAAACTGACGTAAAAAATTCGTTTAGCAAGGTAGCCATTTCCTTGTTTTGAGAAACTAGATCTCCGTTTAGATTTTTCAAAGGCCCCAAGACGCTTTTTACTGGATTTCTATTATTGACGTATTGAAAGAATCGCTTGGGGTTTTCTTTACCGTCACGAGCTATGGAGATTTCAAACTCGCTCTTGGACTTTTTTATTACACTTTTCGCTTCACGCCTTAGAGATATGTAGTTGTTTCGTAACCACAAATTGTCTTTATCGCACTTATGTAGACTATAAGCCCTATCTCTACTCTTTATAATATCTCCTACTCTAGAAGTAAACCACAAGGGCTTGTTGTTTACTTTCGCACGCTTAATTTTGTACGGTACACATTCCTCATTTATAGTCCTAAATACTGTTTCGAACGATTCCCACATTAGTTTTGCGTTGGTGTTCCCCATCACGTTTTCCCAATTGACGTGTGACAATTTATTTCGAAATTTACTAAAGTCTGCGTGCTGGAAGTTAGGAATTTTCGTCGTGTTAGCTGGTTTCGAGTGACTTACTGAGAGGACAAACTCTACCATATTGTGATCGCTATTGCCCAACGGTTCTATTATTTGAAGATCAGTAATTAGCCTATCATCCGTAGTTATTACTAAATCTAAAATACTGTCCAACCTCGTAGGTTCCCCAACCTTTTGAATAAGAAAGCTATCCTCGAGAAAATTAACTAAACGATTACCTTCCGTGTCTCCCTGCATTGTATCGTAATTTACGTTAGCTCAATTAAAGTCACCCATAATTAAAGCCTGCTCACTACCGATTATTCGCTTTAGTTCACGATATAACGCTTCGTCCGTATCAGCTGTTTGATTAGGGGGCCTATATATAATCGCAAGAAGAAGTTTGAAATCGTTCAATTTAAGTTCTGCTATAGTCGAATCTATCGGTTCTGCAATTGTGTGCTTTACTTCTATAACGTTCGCTATATTATCTTTGATATACAACATAACACCGCCTCCTCGCCTACCTATTCTGTTTTTAACAAAAAGTCTATAACCTTTAATTTGATACTCCCCTACAAAGTCACGAGTTTCAGTGCTAAGCCACGATTCATTTATCGCAATTATATCATAGTCTTTACAAACAATTAAAGAAAAAAATTCGTTTATTTTATTTCGTAGGCTCCGAGCATTTAAGGATAGAACCTTCAAATTGTTTGTAATTGCGACAACTTCGCGAGCGCAGTGGAAATTTATGGAATTTACGCTGGGACCGTTCGAGTTACGGCAGCCTGAAAAGAAGAAAGAAAGGCGATAAAGGTGCGGCGGGAAATTATAGGCCAATCAGTTTAACGTCTGTTGTAGGTAAGCTACTGGAATCAATAATTAGGGATCGTATAGTCGAACACTTAGAAGTGCATAATCTGGTCAGAAATAAGCAGCACGGTTTTAGGCGAAACAAATCTTGCTTAACTAATCTTTTAGAATTTTTCCAAAGCGTGGTTAACGTTTACGATAGACATCGGGCGGTTGATGTAGTGTATTTAGATTTTCAAAAAGCGTTTGACACCGTGCCGCACAAAAGACTGATTGAAAAAACTAAGGCTCATGGAATCAGGGGTGTAGTAATAAATTGGCTAGAAGAATGGTTGCGAGGCAGGAAACAGAGGGTGGTCGTTGATGGAGCGGAGTCGTGTTGGGCTAATGTAGCGAGTGGCGTTCCTCAGGGTTCTGTATTGGGCCCCTTGCTTTTTCTTATATATATTAACGATTTAGATGTCGGCCTAGTCAGTACAGTTTCGAAGTTTGCGGATGACACGAAGCTGGGTGGTAGGGCGATTAATGACGAAGATAGAGGTAAAATTCAGGAAGATCTGAATAAAATCGTTGATTGGTCAATCACATGGCAAATTAGATTTAACGTGGATAAGTGCAAAATTATGCATATAGGTTCGCGTAACGGTAATTTTGCGTATAGTATGTCAGGGAAAGATTTAACAAGCGTAGAGCAGGAAAAAGATTTAGGAGTTATAGTCACTGGTGATTTAAAAGTAGCGAAACAAAGTACAGCGGCGGTCAATAAGGCGAACAAAGTGTTAGGTTTTATAGCTCGAAATTTTGAGTACAAATCGCGCGATATTATAGTTCCTCTTTATAAATCATTAGTTAGACCCCATTTGGAGTACGCGGTCCAATTTTGGAATCCGCATATGCGCAAAGATATAGAAAATCGAAAGAGTTCAAAGACGAGCAACTAAGATGATTCCGTCTCTTAGGTCAAAGTCGTACGAGGATAGGCTTAAAGAGTTAAAATTGACTACACTCGAGACTAGGAGGTTAAGGGGTGATCTAATCCAGTTTTCAAAATTATGAATGGGTTTGATAACGTAGATAGAGATAGCTTTTTCGAAATATCTCAATATAATAGGACTAGAAATAACGGGTGTAAGTTGACAAGTAGAAGGTTCGAGACAGCAGTTGCGAAATCGTTTTTACGCATAGAATAGTAAATAGCTGGAATAGTTTGCCGGTAGAAGTAATTAGTAGCACGTCTATAAACATGTTTAAGAATCGATTGGACGCGCATGTTGATAGAAAGGGTATAGTTTATTAAGGTAGTAAAATTAAGGCTTTGTGGGGATAGATCCCACAGGTCAACACAAGTGTTGTGGGATATAGGGAGGCAGCGTCTTGGGTTAGGGGATACTCTCTGTCCTTACACACCCCATTTAAAGAGATTCCTCTGCCGAGCGGTGCCCCCCATAGTACTGTGAGGTATTGAAAAACTCATGATCTTCACTTGCCCCACAAACACCTTTAAATGGGAGACCCATAATGGGTGCACACACATTTCTACATTACTGTACAGTCTTTACAGCCACACCTACACTTTTCCTCGTATATGTATATATTGTAATGTATATGGTTGTAAATTTGACTTGGTTCGCAATCGATATGAACCGTGACTTGATGGATACCGTAATGAAATTGACTGGATTCTTTGGATCTGATATATTTGCATGTCCGTTATATAATAGATATAGAGTGTAACATATTTGTGGATAGTAGTCTATTATGACTTGATCCTCTGGATAGAGAGATTCTATCTTTAGTTTTAAATCGATAATTAATTATTTTTAAATTGATAATGTATATGGTTGTAAATTTTGACTTGGTCCGCAATCGATATGGACCGTGACTTGATGGATACCGTAATGAAATTGACTGGATTCTTTGGATCTGATATATTTGCATGTCCTTTATAAATAGATATAGAATGTAACATATTTGTGGATAGTAGTCTATTATGACTTGCTCCTCTGGACCGAGAGATTCTATCTTCAGTTTTAAACCGATAATTAATTATTTTTAAATTGATAATTATTTAGTTTCGTAAAAATTGGTCGTTGCCAATTTACCGGCAGTTTTTAAATACGTTTCTTATGTTCTTGTGGTTCGGAACCCACGTAAAATTGTAGGTCCCCTCCGCCACCACGGAGGACATACACAATACACGATTACGAACACAGTTAGGTAGACCAGCCATGAGTGGATCCTAGGGTCTTTGTTGGTCTGAAACATTATAACATTATAACATTATTAATTATATATAATATATATAATATATAATATATATATATTATATAATATATAAATATATATATATAATAATATATATATGTATAGAAACGACGTAAGTATAGAGGAGTGTTCTGCACACGAGGAATAGAAATAACGAACACCTCATTTTTCATTTGTTCGTTATTTCTCTTCCTCGTGTGCAGAACACTCCTCTATACTTACGTCGTTTCTATACATTAATATACTGCGTGGTCATTGCAGTTAAATGTATATAATATATATATATATATAATATATATATATATATATATATATTATAATATATATATATATATAATATATATATATATATATATACAGGGTGGTGCAAAAGTCTGGACCCATAGGCAATTTACTATATAAAAAATATCTTTCGATTTTATAATAGTTTTTATAATTTACTTTTTGTTTATAATTTTACTAAATATTTTTCAGATTGTTACCCTATGGCAGAGAAGTTAACAATAGCAGAAAGAATAGAGCTTGTGCTTTTGTACGCAAAAGAAGGAGTGTTTGGAAGAAGATGGACATCAATTCGAACACTTATTGTAAATTCTGAACTAGAACGTTAAATTTAACATAATTTAGTCACTGGTGTATGGTTAATTAAATTTCATTTCATAATAAACTTCTGCAGGCCACACTTTTTTTCCATAAACCGCCTATGGGACAGACTTTTGCACCACCCTGAATATAATATAGTATATATATATATTACATAGATATATATATATATATATATATATATGTACACTATGTATTATATATATTAATAGATATATATATATATATATATATATATATATATATATATTTATATATATACATATATTATAATATATAATATATTATATATACATATATATATATATATATACATATATATATATATATATATATATATATATATATATATATATCTATATATATATATATATATATATATATATATATACATATATACATATATATATAACATATTACATATATATATACACATATATATATTATACACATATATATATATACATATATATATATATATATATACATATACATATATATACATATACATATACATATATATACATATACATATATACATATATACATATATATATATATATATACGGTATATATATATACATATATATATACATATATATATATACATATATATATATATACATATATACATATATACATATATATATATATATATATATATAATATATATATATATAACACACACATATATATTATATATATATATATATATATATATGATACACACAGACAGTGCATGGAACAAGGAACTCTTCTGGGAAAATTAAATCCACTATAGTCCGAATAAGTAATGGTAAATGACAAATACCATAGTTTTTCTTTTTCATGATGCTAGCCCGACGTGGGCAACGGGTCACTCGCAAAGAGGTCCCACAAATATAGCTTCCCTCACCTCTTTGCGAGTGACCCGTTGCCCACGTCGGGTTAGCATCATGAAAAAAAAAACTATGGTATTTGTCATTTACCATTACTTATTCGGACTATAGTGGATTTAATTTTCCCAGAAGAGTTCCTTGTTCCATGCACTGTCTGTGTGTATCATAAAAAACTCAGGGGACCATTCTGAGTTCATTCCCATATATATATATATATATATATATATATATATATATATATATATATATAATATATATATATATATATATATATATATATATATATATATATATATATATATATATATATATATATTATATATATATATATATATATGGCAAATGAGATTTAACGTGGATAAGTGCAAAATTTTGCATATAGGTTCGCGTAACGGTAATTTTGCGTATAGTATGTCAGGGAAAGATTTAACAAGCGTAGAGCAGGAAAAAGATTTAGGAGTTATAGTCACTGGTGATTTAAAAGTAGCGAAACAAAGTACAGCAGCGGTCAATAAGGCGAACAAAGTGTTAGGTTTTATAGCTCGAAATTTTGAGTTCAAATCGCGCGATATTATAGTTCCTCTTTATAAATCATTAGTTTGACCCCATTTGGAGTAAGCGGTCCAATTTTGGAATCCGCATATGCGCAAAGATATAGACAAAATCGAAAGAGTTCAAAGACGAGCAACTAACATGATTCCGTCTCTTAGGTCAAAGTCGTACGAGGATAGGCTTAAGTCTAAAATTGACTACACTCGAGACTAGGAGGTTAAGGGTGATCTAATCCAGGTTTTCAAAATTATGAATGGGTTTGATAACGTAGATAGAGATTGCTTTTTCGAAATATCTCAATATAATAGGAACTAGAAATAACGGGTGTAAGTTGACAAGTAAAGGTTCGAGACAGCAGTTGCGAAAAACTTTTTTACGCATAGAATAGTAAATACCTGAAATAGTTTGCCGTAGAAGTAATTAGTAGCACTTCTATAAACATGTTTAAAATCGATTAGACGCGCATGTTGATAGAAAGGGTATAGTTTAAGGTAGTAAATTAAGGCTTTGTGGGGATAGATCCCACAGCTCAACACAAGTGTTGTGGGATATAGGGAGGCAGCGTCTTGGTTAGGGGATACTCTCTGTCCTTACACACCCCATTTAAAGAGATTCCTCTGCCGAGCGGTGCCCCCATAGTACTGTGTGGTATTGAAAACTCATGATCTTCACTTGCCCCACAAACACCTTTAAATGGGAGACCCATAATGGGTGCACACACATTTCTACATTATTGTACAGTCTTTACAGCCACAACTACACTTTTCCTCGTAAGTGTATATATTGTAATGTATATGGTTGTAAATTTTGACTTGGTCCGCAATCGATATGGACCGTGACTTGATGGATACCGTAATGAAATTGACTGGATTCTTTGGGTCTGATATATTTGCATGTCCGTTATAAATAGTTTTTTCAATGAGTCGTTTGTGCGGCACGGTGTCAAACGCTTTTTGAAAATCTAAATACACTACATCAACCGCTCGATGTCTATCGTAAACATCAACCACGCTTTGGAAAAATTCTAAAAGATTAGTTAAGCAAGATTTGTTTCGCCTAAAACCGTGCTTCGTATTTCTAACCAGATTATGCACTTCTAAGTGTTCGACTATACGATCCCTAATTATTGATTCCAGTAGCTTACCTACAACAGACGTTAAACTGATTGGCCTATAATTTCCCGCCGCACCCTCATCGCCTTTCTTAAAGATAGGTGTTACGTTTGCTAACTTGAAATTATCTGGTACGCACCCCTCAGAAATAGACGCATTAAAAATCTTTGTTAGCGGCACAACAATGCTATCTTTTAATGCTTTTAGTTGTATGGGATATATGGAATCCGGACCCGGTGATTTACGCGTTTTCATTTTATCAATATAGCGCATTACTTTCCCTTCACTAACGACAATATTATCCAAAATATTACCATTATCAAAAGGTATTATGTCTATGACCGTAGGGATATTCGTTACATCTTCTATAGTAAAAACTGACGTAAAAAATTCGTTTAGCAAGGTAGCCATTTCCTTGTTTTCAGAGACTAGATCTCCATTTACATTTTTCAATGGACCCAAGACACTTTTTACTGGATTTCTATTATTGACGTATTGAAAGAATCGCTTGGGGTTTTCTTTACCGTCACGAGCTATAGAGATTTCAAATTCGCGCTTGGACTTTTTTATTACACTTTTCGCTTCACGCCTCAGAGATATGTAGTTGTTTCGTAACAACAAATTGTCTTTATCGCACTTATGTTGCCTATAAGCCCTATCTCTACTCTTTATAATGTCTCCTACTCTAGAAGTAAACCACAAGGGCTTGTTGTTTACTTTCGCATGCTTAATTTTGTACGGTACACATTCCTCATTTATAGTCCTAAATACCGTTACGAACGATTCCCACATTAGTTTTGCGTTGGAGTTCCCCATTACGTTTTCCCAATTGACGTGTGAAAATTTATTTCGAAATTTACTAAAGTCTGCGTGCTGGAAGTTAGGAATTTTAGTCGAGTTAGTTGGTTTCGAGTGACTTACTGAGAGGACAAACTCTACCATATTGTGATCACTATTGCTCAACGGTTCTATTACTTGAAGATCAGTAATTAGCCTATCATCCGTAGTTATTACTAAATCTAAAATACTGTCCAACCTCCGAGGTTCCCCAACCTTTTGAATAAGAAAGCTATCCTCGAGAAAATTAACTAAACGATTAACTTCCGCGTCTCCCTGCATTGTATCGTAATTCACGTTGGCGCAATTAAAGTCACCCCTAACTAAAGCCTGCTCACTACCGATTATTCTCTTTAGTTCACGATATAACGCTTCGTCCGTATCAGCTGTTTGATTTGGGGGCCTATATATAACTGCAACAAGAAGTTTGAAATCGTTCAATTTAAGTTCTGCTATAGTCGAATCTATCGGTTCTGGAATTGAGTGCTTTACTTCTATAACGTTCGCAATATTATCTTTGATATACAACATAACACCGCCTCCTCGCCTACCTATTCTGTTTTTAACAAAAAGTCTATAACCTTTAATTTGATACTCCCCTACAAAGTCACGTGTTTCAGTGCTAAGCCACGATTCATTTATCGTAATTAAATCATAGTCTTTACAAGCAATTAAAGAAAAAAATTCGTTTATTTTATTTCGTAGGCTACGAGCATTTAAGGATAGAACCTTCAAATTGTTTGTAATTGCGACACCTTCGCGAGCGCGGGGGAAATTTGTGGAATTTACGCTGGGACCGTTCGGGTTACGGCAGCCTGAAAAGAAGAGACAGTATTATGAAATAGTCTTCCTAAACGCGCAGCTCCAACTTCATTAAGATGAAGTCCATCTTCGAGGAACAAGTCCCTCCTGCCGTAGAAACTGTTCCAAAAATTTGCAAAATGCACTCCTTCCTGTTGGCAAAGAGACTTTAGGTTATTGTTAATATAGGTCGCCTTGCTGTTGAAATCGCTTCGTTGGATAATTCGAGGAAGTATACCTGTTAAAACAATCTTATTAGTTTTCTCCTTTAATCGCTCTAATAAGTCCCTGTACCTAGCCAGCAGTTCTTCCGATCTAGAATTTAAAACGTTTTAGTACCGACATGAATAACATAGGTTGTGTCCTCGGTGGTACCGTCTGTAAAATGGTCAACACTATTAGTTATATCTTCCACCCTTGCACCAGGGTAGCAGTAACGGCGCCTACGACGAGGGTTTCTCCCACAGAATTCCTCGAGCTGCCCTCGAACAATGGAATCGCCAACGAGTCGTATTTCCGGTTCATCAGCATCTTCGAAACCTAAAACAGAAAACTTATTGCTTGTTATTACTGGTAGACAGGTCTTTGCTTTTCTCAATGGGGCTCCAGTTCGCACTCGAACGAAGGGTTGGGAACTAGGGGAAGAGAGAGGGCTATTTATATTATTAGTAGAAACTGAGGCAGGAGGGGTCGTAACTGGAGTCTCAAGGGATTCTAATTTTGCCGTCAGGAGCATCACGCTTTCTTCAAGACTCACCATGGCCTCCCTCTCACGTTCTAACTCGTTCCTCAGCACTTCCATGCTTGAGCACCACCTGCAAACTAACTGATCATTATTATTAGCCATTGTGAACGCGTAAGCAGCAAATTTCCCTTCACAGCGACTGCAAGTACTTGACGGGGGTGCCATGCTTTTAATTAGTTGAACAACAAAAAAACAAAAAACGAGCGTTTGGAAATTAATAAATTACAACGTAGGTCTACCGCGTGCTTATTGTGCCGTCACCTGCGAAAACCCGCAAAATTGTTCTTGTAACGCAGAAACAGATTCTTGTAACACAATTTTATGCTAAATGAATATATAATTAAGCTACCGACGAAAGAAATGTTAAAGAAAAAGTATTAAATGAAACTTATCTGGTCGCTGTTTACTGACTTATCCTTTTTTTCCCACGGTAGGTGACCCTTTTGGAGGTCAGGTAGTGTGTGAAGGAAAAATGAACCTTAAGAAACCACGATTCTGATAGATTTGAAAAACAACAAAGGCAAACCAAGGGAATTTCAACCTTATGACTGCACGTTTTCTGATTGATTTGAAAACCAAACAAGGCAAGCCAGGTTCAGTAGCCTTGGTTTGATCAAATAATATAGTACTGAATAACGTCAATAAATGAAATATATTCGTTAATGAATGATTAGTAGCACGAAGTAATTTAGTTAAGAATGCACGGAACACTTTTTTTTAAAACACTTCAACGAAGTCCATTTATTCAATTGATAACACTCGACACATATATATTATATATATATATATATATATATATATATATATATATATATATATATATATATATTATATATAATATAATATGATAAATAAAACCACGAAGGAAAGGAAACACAAAATGGTTTCCTTTCCTTCGTGGTTTTATTTATCATAAATATTTTTCTCGTGTTACTTTCGTGAAATAATTTTCATAATATAATATATATATATAATATATACAGGGTGGGCGGAAAGTAGCTCCCTATTTTGGATTGGTAAAAAATACGTATATTATCCATTTATTTCAGAAGAAATAATATGAAAAGGTAGGCATACATGGTAGGTTTTCTCTAAAATTCAATGTGGGCTCCAACTCTTTCCACCAGCTTCTGGAGCCGCCCAGGAATGGCGTCCACTGACTTTAGCAGGAACTCCGGCGGGATGGAGGACATGACTTCCCGAATTCGGTCCTCCAGTTCTTCCAATGTCCTCGGTTTGGTGCGGTAGACTTCTTCCTTTACCCACCCCCAAAGAAATAAGTCGCACGGTGTCAAGTTGGGGCTCCTGGCTGGCCATTGATGTGGACCACGACGACCCATCCAACGCCCAGGGAAGTGGGCATCCAGCCACTCACGGACAACAAGAGCGAAGTGCGGAGGGGCGCCATCTTGCATAAATATCAGATCGTCGATGTTCTCCCATGTGCTGACAACCGGCCAGACCTCATTTCGCAACATAGCAAGGTACCGCTCAGCATTCATGGTGTTGCGCAGAAGGAATGGGCCCACAACCTGATCTGAGGTCATACCACACCACACCGTTACACTGAACCGATTCTGCCGTTTTTCAGCGGTAACCGTGCGACTTCTTTCTTTGGGGGTGGGTAAAGGAAGAAGTCTACCGCACCAAACCGAGGACATTGGAAGAACTGGAGGACCGAATTCGGGAAGTCATGTCCTCCATCCCGCCGGAGTTCCTGCTAAAGTCAGTGGACGCCATTCCTGGGCGGCTCCAGAAGCTGGTGGAAAGAGTTGGAGCCCACATTGAATTTTAGAGAAAACCTACCATGTATGCCTACCTTTCCAAATTATTTTTTCTGAAATAAATGGATAATATACATATTTTTTTACCAATCCAAAATAGGGAGCTACTTTCCGCCCACCCTGTATATATAACTTATATATATATATTATATATATATTATATATAATATAATATTTATTATATATAATATATTATATATATATATATATATATATATATATACATTCAACTGCAAAGAACACGCAGTATAAATAACGTAAAGAACGACGCTTGTATAGGAGATATTCCGCGCAAGACGAGAGAGAGAGAACGAAACAAATGAAAAAATGAGGTAACCACCCGGGAATCGAACCCGGGATCTTCCGATTGCCGGTAAGATGCGATACCATTACACCATGGGCCTCACTCTTCCAAATGCCGTAATTCTTCTACATACTCGCAGAAACCAATGCCCCAAGGGGGCACCTCCCGCATGCCGTAACATTATATACATTCAACTGCAAAGAACACGCAGTATAAATAACGTAAAGAACGACGCTTGTATGGGAGATATTCCGCGCAAGACGAGAGAGAGAGAACGAAACAAATGAAAAAATGAGGTAACCAAAAAATGAGGTAAAAAACTCAAAATTGTAAGTGGTGTCTACAAATTCAAGCTCAAAAGGATAGTTTACAATCAATTTAATAGATGATGCCAAAATGATATATATGTCACAAAGAAATAAAGAAATAAACCAAAAAAAAATATATATTGTAAGAGAGGCACACAAATTTATAAGGGAAAAAATTACCAAAGGTTTTTTAGTTATTGTCTGAATCATACATACTATGGTCACAAACGAATAAAAGAGTACAAGTAATTATAAATTGGAAAACAAAATGATGCCTAGATGATATATAAAGAACTATAAACATATATACAACATATATAAGGTATATATACGAAATATAAACGCAATATATAAGTAATATATATATATATATATATATATATATATATATATATATATATATATATATATGCATAAGGAAAAATTACAAAGGTTTTTATAATTATTGTCTGAAAAATCGGTACGTCACAAAAGAATAAAGAAATAAAAATAAATATAAATTGGAAAAATTATAATAATACAACTACACATGTACACCCGCATAACCAAATATATATACATATACATATATATACATACATACATACATACATATATATATACATATAAAGAAATACGCATACATTAAATTGAAAAATAAAATTGTAAGAGAAACATGCAGATTTATAAAGAAAAAGAGACAAAAACAAATTTTTACCACAGGTTTAGCAACCTGCCCTTTTTGTTTAAATCCATTCGGAAGGAATTCAGAGCAACGGGATCGAGTTGAAACAGACCTTTACTCATGTTAAAGTTATTTGTAAGTTGAATTATAGCCGACTCAAGAATATTTCGCCAGGATCGCCAGTCAGGAATACATCGATGCCGAACTGGAAAATGTCAACGGTATTGGAAGTGAACTGTGTTACCCATCTGCGTTCATGGAATCTTGTCTTAATAAGGCTAAACGAACCTTCTATCGTGTGAATAATAACACTCGCACCTTGTCAAAGAATATTTTAGTACTTCCATTTTTCCCGGGCTTCTTAGGCATTGTTAATGTACTTAAACTTTTGGATATCAGTGTAGTTTTTTCATATAACAATATTGTGAAAAACATCATAGTAAAAAATAGCCCTACCAATAATTTAGGCATTATCTATAAAATTGGGTGTAAGCAATGTGATTCCTTTTACATAGGTCAAACGGGAAAGGATTTGCAAACGCGTGTAAAACAGCATCAATATTCCGTTAGAACGGGACAGTTGTCCAGTGCCCTTTTTGTCCATTTGTCAGAGTTATCCCATTGTATTGATTGGAATAATGCTTCAGTTTTGTTTCACTCTAGCAACATTGTTAATAGAAATATTCTTGAGTCGGCTATAATTCAACTTACAAATAACTTTAACATGAGTAAAGGTCTGTTTCAACTCGATCCCGTTGCTCTGAATTCCTTCAGAATGGATTTAAACAAAAAGGGCAGGTTGCTAAACCTGTGGTAAAAATTTGTTTTTGTCTCTTTTTCCTTATAAATCTGTATGTTTCTCTTACAATTTTATTTTTCAATTTATTGTTGTATGTGTATTTCTTATATATGTGTATATGTATGTATGTGTATGTATGTATATATATATGTATATGTATATATATGTATGTATGTATGTATGTATATATGTATGTATATGTATATATATTTGGTTATGCGGGTGTACATGTGTAGTTGTATTATTTGTAATTTTTCCAATTTATATTTATTTTTATTTCTTTATTCTTTTGTGACCTACCGATTTTTCAGACAATAATTATAAAAACCTTTGGTAATTTTTCCCTTATGCATATATATATATATTTCTTATAAGTTTTATATTGCGTTTATATTTCGTATATATACCTTATATATGTTGTATATATTTTTATAGTTCTTTATATATCATCTAGGCATCATTTTTTTTCCAATTTATATTTACTTGTACTTTTTTATTCGTTTGTGACCATAGTATGTATGATTCAGACAATAACTAAAAACCTTTGGTAATTTTTTCCCTTATAAATTTGTGTGCCTCTCTTACAATTTATTTTTCAATTTTTTTTTTTGTTTATTTCTTTATTTCTTTGTGACATATATATATCATTTTGGCATCATCTATTAAATTGATTGTAAACTTTCCTTTTGAGCTTGAATTTGTAGACTCCACTTAAAATTTTGGGTTTTTCTAGTTTTTTTTTATCTGTTGGTTTATTTCTTTGGTTATTTCGGCTGTGACGTATATATCACTAAGGCATTATTTTGTAATTTTTTCCAATTTATATTTATATTTATTTCTTTATTCTTTTGTGACCTGTTTACCTTTCAGACAATAACTATAAAAAATTGGCTGGAAACAAGCCATTTGAATTTATGTTGCATTTCGGCCAAGTGCTAAAATTGTCATTTTTCCATACAAATGTGTTTGCTCCTCCCACAATTTTTTCTATACTTACTATATATATATATATATGTTTGTTTTTGTAACCTATATATTGCCTTGAACTCTCCTTTCACTCCAGTGTTCCTGAGAATGTCATTAGACGAAAGCGCTTGAGCACCACTTTGTGTTTCTTTTCCCTTCGTGGTTTTATTCATCATATATATTTATATTATTATATATATATATATATATATATATATATATATATATATATATATATCGGGTGGTCCGAAAAAAATGACGCATTTTTTAAAAATTAATATCTCAGTAACCCCTTCCTTATCATGACAATTTTTATATGCAAGATACTTTCAAACTTCTTTTTTTGAATGCAAGAAACGGAATTCTGATATATTTTATAGTTTTCTCGCAATTAACAAAAGTAACAACATGGGTCAAAAAAACGAATATCATGAGAAAGGAAAAATTTAATCAGAAATTTAACTAATTAATTTACAGTAAATGATCGATTGGACCACCACTCTATTGACACACTAATCTAAGTCTTTTCTTCCACAAAAATAATACTTCTTACTTCATTAATGCCAATTTCTTGCCAAGATTCAAGTATTTTACTTTTTAATTCTGATTCGGTGAATTTTTCTCGTCGACCTCGGTAAACCTTCTCTTTAGTAACTCCCAAATTGAGTAGTCCATAGGATTACAATCTGGGCTTTGTGGTGGCCACTCATTTTTCGTTATTAATTTTGGTGTATTGCTAATCAGAAACGACTGTGTGGCGTAGCTTATGCGACGGTGCTCCATCTTGTTGAAATATGAAATCATTTTCTTGATACAGGCGACGACAATCCGGCAACAATTTTGTTCTTAAAAGTTCAATGTAATTTGCAGAATTCACCTTTGTCTTTTCAGTTTCAATAAAATGAACATCTGTCTTGCCATTCCAAGAGACCCCTGCAGATATCATAACCTTTTTGTAGAATCTTGACGTTTCATGATACAATCTGTTTATTGAAATGTCACACTTTTTACCACGCCCGTAGACAACATCATTTTGACGGTTTCGCGGAATTCTAGAGTGAAATCTTTTTCATCCGTGAAGACTATCTTTTTAATATCAACACGAGAGAAATTATCAAGTAACTTTCTGCACCTTGTTTTTCTTTTATCCTTAACAGTATCACTTTTTCTAGAAGATACTATTCTTTTGAAGGCTTTTAGTTTTCGTGCTTTAATTATTCGGTGTACAGAAGTCTTTCCAGTATTCAAATGTTTAGCAATTGTTCTTTGTGACAAATGACTTCCTGGTTTATCTTCTTGAGAGCAGATTTTATCGTTGATGTAATCCACATTTTCTGGAACCGAAGCTGTTTTAGGTCTACCGCTTCCTGGTTTTCTGGCAGTACTTCCGATTCGCGAATCTTCTTAAGAGTCTTTCCACTGCACGCCTTTTCCACTTTTTGCCGGGAAACTCTTGCAATAACCTTCCAGTCTTCCATCCTTTTTCACAGTAACAATTTTTAATGAGAATACGATCTTCCTCTGACAACATCATTAAGGGTACTGACGAATTGTTAAAAAATAAAAATATCCACAATTTGACTTGTTCATTCCTGTAGAGTTTTGTAATAACTTGCAAAAATATCGCATGATATCGTATAAAAATGATATCGTATAAAAAAACGGATATTATATTGCGATTTTTGTTTTTTGACCCATGTTGTTACTTTTGTTAATTGCGAGAAAACTATAAAAGATATCAGAATTCCGTTTCTTGCATTCAAAAAAAGTTTGAAAGTATCTTGCATATAAAAATTGTCATGATAAGGAAGGGTGTTACTGAGATATTAATTTTTAAAAAATGCGTCATTTTTTTCGGACCACCCGATATATATATATATATATATATTTCATATATATATTTTATATATATATATATATATATATATATATATATATATATATATATAATATTAAATATGCAGCAGAGAATAGAATACAAAGACAGAACATGTCACTTCTTTAATAATTTAGAAATTTTGCACCTTGCCTTTAATAATCCTTGCTCAAATGATTCTCACTGTAAAGTCATAGATATGTATTATAATAAAATAATATCCCTGTTAAGAGAGACGGAATCATGTTAGTTGCTCGTCTTTGAACTCTTTCGATTTTGTCTATATCTTTGCGCATATGCGGATTCCAAAATTGGACCGCGTACTCCAAATGGGGTCTAACTAATGATTTATAAAGAGGAACTATAATATCGCGCGATTTGTACTCAAAATTTCGAGCTATAAAACCTAACACTTTGTTCGCCTTATTGACCGCTGCTGTACTTTGTTTCGCTACTTTTAAATCACCAGTGACTATAACTCCTAAATCTTTTTCCTGCTCTACGCTTGTTAAATCTTTCCCTGACATACTATACGCAAAATTACCGTTACGCGAACCTATATGCAAAATTTTGCACTTATCCACGTTAAATCTCATTTGCCATGTGACTGACCAATCAACGATTTTATTCAGATCTTCCTGAATTTTACCTCTATCTTCGTCATTAATCGCCCTACCACCCAGCTTCGTGTCATCCGCAAACTTTGAAACTGTACTGACTAGGCCGACATCTAAATCGTTAATATATATAAGAAAAAGCAAGGGGCCCAATACAGAACCCTGAGGAACGCCACTCGCTACATTAGCCCAACACGACTCCGCTCCATCAACGACCACCCTCTGTTTCCTGCCTCGCAACCACTCTTCTAGCCAATTTATTACTACACCCCTGATTCCATGAGCCTTAGTTTTTTCAATGAGTCTTTTGTGCGGCACGGTGTCAAACGCTTTTTGAAAATCTAAATACACTACATCAACCGCCCGATGTCTATCGTAAACGTCAACCACGCTTTGGAAAAATTCTAAAAGATTAGTTAAGCAAGATTTGTTTCGCCTAAAACCGTGCTGCGTATTTCTAACCAGATTATGCACTTCTAAGTGTTCGACTATACGATCCCTAATTATTGATTCCAGTAGCTTACCTACAACAGACGTTAAACTGATTGGCCTATAATTTCCCGCCGCACCTTTATCGCCTTTCTTAAAGATAGGTGTTACGTTTGCTAACTTGAAATTATCTGGTACGCACCCCTCAGAAATAGACGCATTAAAAATCTTTGTTAGCGGCACAACAATGCTATCTTTTAATTCTTTTAGTTGTATGGGATATATGGAATCCGGACCCGGTGATTTACGCGTTTTCATTTTATCAATATAGCGCATTACTTCCCCTTCACTAACGACAATATTATCCAAAATATTACCATTATCAAAAGGTATTATGTCTATGACCGTAGGGATATTCGTTACATCTTCTATAGTAAAAACTGACGTAAAAAATTCGTTTAGCAAGGTAGCCATTTCCTTGTTTTCAGAGACTAGATCTCCATTTACATTTTTCAATGGACCTAAGACACTTTTTACTGGATTTCTATTATTGACGTATTGAAAGAATCGCTTGGGGTTTTCTTTACCGTCACGAGCTATGGAGATTTCAAATTCGCGCTTGGACTTTTTTATTACACTTTTCGCTTCACGCCTCAGAGATATGTAGTTGTTTCGTAACAACAAATTGTCTTTATCGCACTTATGTTGCCTATAAGCCCTATCTCTACTCTTTATAATGTCTCGTACTCTAGAAGTAAACCACAAGGGCTTGTTGTTTACTTTCGCACGCTTAATTTTGTACGGTACACATTCCTCATTTATAGTCCTAAATACCGTTACGAACGATTCCCACATTAGTTTTGCGTTGGAGTTCCCCATTACGTTTTCCCAATTGACGTGTGAAAATTTATTTCGAAATTTACTAAAGTCTGCGTGCTGGAAGTTAGGAATTTTAGTCGAGTTAGTTGGTTTCGAGTGACTTACTGAGAGGACAAACTCTACCATATTGTGATCGCTATTGCTCAACGGTTCTATTACTTGAAGATCAGTAATTAGCCTATCATCCGTAGTTATTACTAAATCTAAAATACTGTCCAACCTCGTAGGTTCCCCAACCTTTTGAATAAGAAAGCTATCCTCGAGAAAATTAACTAAACGATTACCTTCCGCGTCTCCCTGCATTGTATCGTAATTCACGTTGGCGCAATTAAAGTCACCCATAACTAAAGCCTGCTCACTACCGATTATTCTCTTTAGTTCACGATATAACGCTTCGTCCGTATCAGCTGTTTGATTTGGGGGCCTATATATAACCGCAACAAGAAGTTTGAAATCGTTCAATTTAAGTTCTGCTATAGTCGAATCTATCGGTTCTGGAATTGAGTGCTTTACTTCTATAACGTTCGCAATATTATCTTTGATATACAACATAACACCGCCTCCTCGCCTACCTATTCTGTTTTTAACAAAAAGTCTATAACCTTTAATTTGATACTCCCCTACAAAGTCACGTGTTTCAGTGCTAAGCCACGATTCATTTATCGCAATTAAATCATAGTCTTTACAAGCAATTAAAGAAAAAAATTCGTTTATTTTATTTCGTAGGCTACGAGCATTTAAGGATAGAACCTTCAAATTGTTTGTAATTGCGACACCTTCGCGAGCGCGGGGGAAATTTGTGGAATTTACGCTGGGACCGTTCGAGTTACGGCAGCCTGAAAAGAAGAGACAGTATTATGAAATAGTCTTCCTAAACGCGCAGCTCCAACTTCATTAAGATGAAGTCCATCTTCGAGGAACAAGTCCCTCCTGCCGTAGA